>OY747720.1:23458409-23735909 GCA_963556495.2 Valencia hispanica
GTGGAATACGTAAGAAAAGATAACTCAATCATTGTTTTGTTTTTTGGTGCAGAGAAGTACAAATCCTTTACAGATCCAAGATTAGTTCCAAGCCAGGGGCCAGATTTGAAAGGTTCATGCCTAGTAATATATTTATGTCCAGGATACATCTGAATATGGTAGGTCTGCAAGCACTGGCTCCAGCAGCAGTCTATACCTTGTTATTCTCTCTCAACCCCCAAAATGAGCTTTGCTTCATTTCCTGTTATAGCTGTGGTTATCCCTGTTGCTTGTGTACCTTTTTTTCTACCACATTTTTGCCTTCCACACAACTTTCCTGATATTGCAAACAGCAGCTTTTGCTTTAATACAGACACTTCTGCCTAATTTGCAAACAAGATCTAAGGGTACAAATCCACCTCTTTTTTTTCTCCCAACGTTCTCTCCTGATTATATTGGGATACAGTAAAGGAGGGCAATGAGGTGAAATAACCCAAATAGAAGCAGTAAACCCAAACAGGTAAATTAAAAGATTAAATAAATGAACCAAAGTCAGATTTCTGCATTTTAAATTACAGTCACTCATTTCCAACAAAAGCTTAATTAACTCCAACAGCTCTTCAGTTTCAACCAATTCTTCCACTTAACTCACTTTCAGGTCATGAATATGGATAATTCCCCTTCAGTTTGCTAAACGTTCAGTAAATCAGCAATTCAAAACTTCATTAATTAAATATGAAAGTGCACGTTGAATAATGTGCATGTCATTAACTCAGCCTCCTCTTTGTTCCAGCGAGAATTTACACCACCACAGTGACGACCGGAGACATGCAGGGTAAGTCGGCGTAAAATGACACATGGCAGGAACATTTTATTTTGTTCTCTAAATGTCTTCTATTGTTGTAGTAATGTGGGAGCGCGGTGTGCTCTGGGAGAGAAATCTCATAAAAAAGGCAGTCTGGATGTCTCAGTGTTTAATGAGGGCAAGAGTGGATTATAAGAGAGTATATTAGTCCCTGAACTCTTGGATTTCTGACACCAGCCAATGTTTTTAGGATTTAAAAAACATTTTTTGCACGTCCCAAATGTTTTTTTCATCTCAAATTAAAATGCTGTTAAGTATGGATTTTCATTTAAGAAATTTAAATTTGCATTGATATTTCAAAAGATGAAAAAAAATAATGTTATGTTGAGCTTAAATTTAGTTGGATTTTCTCTGGGGCTTACCTGCAGTTGATGACCCTTTTATCCTCTTTAGCTTTTATCCCTTTCACACTTCAGATAAAACCTATTAGAAATGTACCGGGTAATTGGCCAGTGAAAAATCAAAAATCCGATCTCTTCCCAGTAGTCCTCGTAAGGACTACCAGGTTGCAGTAACAACACTCTAGTGTGGATGCTACTAATGAGGAAAGACGACTCAAAGTTGGGCATTTTAAATTTATACAGGAAGTACCAGAAATGAAAAACTATTTAAAGGGAAACTATTTTCTACATCTGCCAATCATTCCAGGTGCAAGAAAGAACATGAATTTCACCAGATAACAGGAAGGTTGAACAGAAAAGAAAATTCAGGCAGCCTTTAGGAAATAGAATAGAATACACATTTGCAGACTGTTGTTGTTATGGTAGTAATGCTACTAGCTGAGAAGAAGATGAAGTGGGAAATCATTATGTCTTTATTTTATAGTAACTGTTCTCCCTCACACGCGGCAGGATGAAAAATATGGAAACAAGATCATTTAAATGTAATTATTTAAACTGTTTCTTAAATAATATTTGGATATTTATATTGTGCTTTTTTATTTATACACGTTAAACTTAATGAAAATTGATCAAGATACCTGGAAATTTTAGTCTGTGAATGTACAGAATTTTTGAATGAAAAATGCATTAAGATCCTGCCTGGTTTAGCATCATTTCGTATTCTAAAAAAAAAACAAGATCAAACTGAATTAAATTTAATTCTGTAGTGAAATCAGTGGTAGAGGAAGGCATTATGCATTTGTAGGAATACATAAATATGTATAATGAACAAAGGAAAGAAATACAGAGAGACAAGGTTAAAGAAAAGCAGTGAGAAGAGGCTCAGCAATGCCAGCTTCTTAGAACTGGCAGACAAATAAATCCTGTCCAAAGACATCTGACCTGAAAGGGTTTTTATGGCAGATATGGGTTAAAAATAAAAAATATGAATAATTTTAGGCTAAATCTAGAAATATTCCACATTAAATCTAATTCTGTAAACATTTGGCTGGCATCTGCAGACGTCTAGTTTGTTCAAAATGTTAGAACCTGGAAAACTTATTAAACTGCAAAGTTCTGCTAAATACTAAAGTATACAGCTTTTAAGACAGGGAGAACACATTCTTTGATTTCTAGAGCTAATCACCAGTTTTTTGCTACAAATCTATTTAAAATGACATGTGATCTTGGTTTTTAAATTTATTTGTTTCAGTTCTGGTGCGGTTTGTGGCAATGACTTTACTCAACCTGTGGGTGCTGCTCACCGTGATCCATTACCAACGAAGAAGAAGCAGTAGCTCAAAGAAAGAAGACTAATGGAGTCCTGGAGAAACCTGGATGGTTCCTGCTTCAGAGCTCACTGTGTCACCTTAGGCACAAAAGATACTGAAACAACCTATAGGGTAACGGTTACTATTCCTGTTGAAAAGAAAGTACACCCTGTTTCACTTCTAGGGTATTGCTTAGTAGGACTGGAAGAAAAAAAAAAATCAGGATTTTTTAAAATCAGGTTCTAAAATGGTTTAAAAATACAACAGATTCATCTCTGTCAAAATGTATTAAACAAAGATAAAGCTGAAAAGGAAAAAAAGGAAAAACAAAGCTTGGTCTAAGCTGGGTCATCAACATGACAATGATCTCAAACAAAGCAGCAAATCTACAACCGAATGGCTGGAAAAGAAAAGGATGAAGGGGTTGCAATGGCCCAGTCAAAGTCCAGACCTCAACCTGGTTGATGTGGCTCTGGTAAGAATCGCTGGTTGGTTGGTTCATATCAAACTGCTTTAGGTACATAAAAGTAGCCGTCTTTCATGGGAGGTTTTATTTTCACCGTGAATCAATTCAGACCCACCTGGTGGACGTTTCATAACAAGTTTGGCAACTAAGGATTTAAAGGAACTTTCTATAATCCACCTAGTTTACTGTAAGGAAATCTGGTTATATGACCTCAAGAAATATCTACCTGCAAGAGGTTGCTTCCAGTTACTTTGAATTGATTAGTCCATAAGAATCAACAGGGCAAAATGAAATCAGAACCACAATCTATTGAAATAGGCACAGCTTAAAAGAAAATCTTCAAAAACATTAAGTGCTAATAAATTTGAATATACATGACATTTGAGCATTTTTTGATTGTCATTAAATAATTTTAGTATTTGACTCCTAAGAGGAATACGTTTATATATTCAGGGTTAGGAAATGGGTCTAGATGAGACGATTGAACCTGGAGCCATTTCTACATCTGAGGTTACATTAAAATAGTTTTACAACCTGGTAAATTACAGATAATTTTTATTTGCATCAAGAATTGAAAGAGGGTGTACTTTATTTTCCTTATTATATTTTATCAAACATTCCAACACTGATCCTTTTTCCTGTAGTTTTTAATCTTAATATGTTCTTAATATGTTACTTCTGAATCTACTTTTTTTTATTTCAAAGTAATCTGATTAACTGTTAGTTAAGATTTTCTGTCATAGGAGACGACAGTTTGAGAATATCAAAGATCTTCCAACTCAGGACAACAAATACTGTATTATCAATAACTTTTATACTTTTTTTCTGTAAAGCCTAAATAAACCAAAATACTTGACCTTTTTACAATGTGATTTGACTGAACTTCTATTAAAAAAAAAAAAAAAAAATTTAAGAAGATAAAAAAAAAATCCCATCTGAAACCAAAAGCCACATCCATGTCTTTATTTCGATAAGTGGTTAATATTATCATCATTATAGAGCTGTTTGGTAGCAAACATGCAATCTGGATGTAAAGGCCCTTAAATACAAAGTGGAAAAGGCTGTATAAATAATATAATGTGCACAGTATGGCATGTAAAATATATACTGTGGATATTTATATGTATAAAACATGCTTCTTGGTTAAAGGAGAGCTGTCGGTACACAAACAGTTTACTCTCCAGGCGCTTGTACGAGCCACATTCACACGAAGACGTGTCCAAACTTGGGAGTTCGGTTACTCTGAATACAAAAATATCAGGACAAAACCTTCAGTGGACTAGTGCTGCTCAGGAAGAGGTTTGCATACCTTCACTGCTGCTTTCAAAAACAAACTGTGGCAGGGTGACGTCGTGTAAAAAGCATGCAAGTTCACTCGAAGCAGTTGACGGAAGAATAAAAGCTTCGATCAAGTATATTTGGTGATGCAATGTCTGGGTGCCGCCTCTGGTAGAGCACCAGATCTACATTCAAACAGAGCAAAAGAAAAAAAAAACATCAATGGTGCATTTAGGTAAACATCCTCCCCCGGATCTGACAGTGCCGGTTCCTCCTTTTAATGCCATCAGAACAGCAGGCTGCTCACTTTCTGACTGCTACTGCAGACAAAACAAGTGTTTCAGTGACAGAAATCATAAAGAGGCACCCAGAGCATTATTTACTCTGAAGGAGGAGGATTCACAAGTTCCCCTTACTCTGTGACTTTGTGTGAAGTAACAGCTTGTTGTACCTTAAATCGGATCCTGTGACTCACCTGAAACCAGAGCTGTGGAAAGTAAAAAGCTACAATCATGTTGAGAGAACAAAATTTGGGGAAATAACCCAACAGAACCAACAAAGTGTCGTGTTCCCCTTTAAACCCTTCAAACTGTTCACAGTTTTTAAGCAGAAAGTCTTTTTTTTTGGCCACTAAAACCTCCAAAGGTGATGTGCATGGACTCTGCATGTCCCCTCCATCAGACTGTCTCCTGGTGAGAATCATTGAGGTAAGTGAATCCCTGTTCATCCATCCAGCCTCTCCAAAGAGCTCTCCTGTTTTCTGTGGGAGCAGAAGGAGCTACTCCAGAGGCACAACAGTGTTTGTTCACAAGCCAACCAGCTCGCAGAAAAGAGCGCAGTCAAGCTCGGTAGTTGTAATGTGGCTGAGAGGAGCTGAGCAACACGGAGTGGAGAGCTTTTCTTCACAGGATGAAGCAGGAGACGGATTGAGGCGAACTGATGTGGAGGTTTCGATGGAGCTTCGAAGGAAACGAGCCGTACCACCTCGGAGATGCATCAAGCAGGGTTAACTGGAGGCAGACAGACGGACATAAAGTTAAGCACAACCAATACAAATACCCATTTTTAACGATGACTACTTAAAAACAAGAGAGTGCACAAGTTTGAATTTATTGTGTATTTTCTTTAATCCACAAAATTAAAATTGAGAGTGTACGTTCCACCTTTACCACACGTCGTGTGGCTCTTAATGAACTTTTTTCATAACTCAGGTAGGATATTTGATTACTCTTTTAGAATTCATTTAAACTAGCTGGTTTTCTTTCATGGAGTCAGATGTTACCATCATCAATACTAAATCCTGTTCTAATGTGTATCTGGGATCGCTGTGGTTAGTTTTCAACCATCTAGCTGTTGATTTTTGTTTAAGTTGAATAATTTAACCTGAATCAACCTTTAGTTCATGCACTTTGAGAAACATACCGCTAACAGCATCGCACCATGATACTGCCACCACCATGTTTTATAGTTGGCGATGGTCCATTGAATCTGAAAGCTTCACCATGACTCCTTTAAACAATTTATAATTGTTTGGCCAAATCTCTCTTATCATTTTCTCGTCTGACTTTAAAACCTTTCACTAGAAGGCATTTGGGGATCTACATACTTGAGTTTATGTTTGTATATTTATACCCTCTCTGTGTAGACCAAAATACACAATATATTGAAATTTGTGCACCTAATCTTTTAAAGATCCTTTCAGTTGTATAATGTTAAACCATTCCACATGGGGCAAAAAAAATATTCAAATAAACCAATAAAATTCAAAAGCACCTATTGTGTTGCTGTGATGTTGGGCTGAAACCCATGCCGAACATGAATGTAAGTATTTATTTTAAGGAACAAGCTACATCTGTTAGAAGAGGGAAAGTTGTAAACTTTTCTATCATGTAATAAAAGGTTCCTGCTTCTGTTTCAGACACCCACTGACAAAGTGATCCTGACTACCAGGTAAACGGATTCCCGTGTATTCACCCCCTGGATGTGGCCCGACAACACCGCTGAGTGACAACAAAACAGACACATACACAAACGCATCCAGGAGCTCGGTGGTTTACATGGAGAACAAGATCCGAGGAGTTGTCAGTTGTACCAAATGCTGCTGGAGTCGTCTTGCTTTGTTTTTAAGCCATTTGATCTGCGAGGGCTCAAGTCAGGATGCATCGAGTGAAACATGTTTGTGATCAACAGTTAATAGCCCATCAAATCAATAAATAGAGCACAAATCAGACCAAAGGAATCCTAACAAAACTAAGATATTTCAGAGGATGCTTACAAAAAAGTAAACAGACTTTTTACGCTTCACGCATTAAGCATGGAGGGCACTGTATTAAAAGCTGCTCCTCTGTTTTTGTGTAGAGTTCTAAAAGCATTGTTGCTGTTTAGTGAAATTGTGTTTTGCAGATCAAAACCATCTTCACGTTATTATCTAATGCAGATGTCACCAACTCCAGTCCTGCAGCTTTCAGATGCATCCCTGCTCCAGCACACCTGAATCCAATTACCAACTCGTTACCAGGGCCCTCATTAATCAACAGTACTTATGCACAGATCTGTGCGTATTTCATGCATAGGAACAATTTTATACATAGTGTGGGATTTACTATCTTGTACTTGTGCGTAGAAATGTTCCTAAATATAAGAACAGCTCTGGCCACGCGTACTCACAGCATCTCGTGGCAAAACAGGGAAACTACAGCACTAAAAGAGTTTTACTTTGACATGAAGCAGAGGGCAAAAACTATCTGTGTTAAAATGAATTTGCATTAACTATGATAATTTTCAAAATGTCTGTTCATCAAGACTTTTTTTTTTTTTGCCCCACATATGTTTCACCTCGATCTCAATGTCACTGAAATTCCTCTTTTTTTGCTCTCCTGGCCATTATTTTTGGGAAAAACAAGGATTTAATGAATGTGTCAGAGGATGTGGTGTTACCAAATATGGTTAATTGAGGGCGTTTCTATATGCAAAGGAGTGAACGGCCACGAGCACCTAGGTACGCACATGTGGGCTTTATCAACAGATGACTGCAGAGGAACATGCGTACGAGTGGCCACTGCATATTTGATAAATCCGGCTTTTGACTGTTCGTATGAACATTGTAAATTTCATTCGTAGGATAGAATGTAGTACAGTTTCTACGAACGTTTGATAAATGAGGGCCCTGGCCTCTGCCAAACTTGATGGCATACAGAAGAGTTAATGCAACCAGCTGATTCAGCTGAGTTGCACCAGGGAGGCATGCAAAAGTTGCAGGACGGTTGCTATCGAGGACCGGAGCTGGAGACCCCTGCAATATCTTTAAATGCAGCCACTGCAAACACGGCACACACACAGCGTTACCATCATCAGAAATGTATCGAGGAACAATCCTCATCAATATCATCCAACGCCCAGAGCCAGTCCTGAAGACTAAACTCCTCCAGTCTGAAAGGGGGACATTAGTTTTTATGGTTATCTTTAATATGACAAGTGTAAGGATGTTGTAAGATAGCAGGCGATCCCAGCTATCCATCAAAATAATCTTTAAACTTGTTTTTTCAGAGAGTTAACCATGAAAGCAATAAAAAACTATTAAAATAAGCTTTCCTTCCTATTCCCTCCTGAGACAGCTGAGGAACAAAGAAGTCTTAATTTTCATACCTGCTTTTGCTGGCAGGGAGCGGTCGGCTCGGCCTCCTCATGGACTGGCTGGACTGAACCCTCATGGAGGTGCGTGGCGAGGAACGACCAAAGTGCTCAGGCGGTGGAGGCTTCTTAGGAATCTTCTTGACCAGCCGGCTTACCCACTTCTGCTGCTCCTCCTGGGAGGAGGCCAGCAGCAGCAGGTTCTTAGCTGTAGACACGTCGTAGTTCACTGATGGAGGGGGAGGAGAAATTCATTTTCAGTAACCTCAACAGCAGCGGAAAGCACAGATGATTCGTTTGGTAAAACTATGTAGAGAACCTTTGCAGGGAGCAATGATCTCCTCCTTCTTGTCCATGTGGTCCTTGTGGCACTTGATGTGGCAGCGCCGGCACTCCAGAGCGGGCGGCGGCTTGAACATGTTCCACAGGGGCTTGGTGCACGCCTCGCAGTTGGTGGGAAAGTGGTAGAGCGTGGGGATGAACTCATGGCCTTTGTGGCAGATGTAGCTGGACTTCTCTCCAATGGGGAGCGGCTCTACGGGAAACTCTGGCTCCTTTTTGCTCTCACCTTCATTGGCATAAAGGATCTAGAGTGTGGAGAGATGCTGGTTGGCTATTTCCATCCTACAAACCACTCAGAAGTTGAAATGAAGACATATGAATGAGTTGGGAGCACACACCTGGAATATTCTGGGAATCTCCTTGGCTTCAGCACGGTACACATCTGTCTGAGTGACGGGCCTCACGTGGAAAAGTTTGCTGCAAAGTGGAAATAAACATTGACTCCTATCTGAACATGAACATCTCCTGGGTTCAAAGGTCAGGCGGTAAACTTACTCTATATCGAGGACCATGCAGGGAATGGACTGCTCTCTGTCATGTTCACTGTTGTAGAAGAGAATCTTCTTGCTGCTCACAACAACGTACTACAGGAACAAGATAAATATAAATATATCAGAGCTGAATGAGTTAGATAGATGGAAGTGCAAATATGAATCATTCAGACCTTCTTCTCCCATCCAAACTTCTTGGTGTTGTTCCTAACGGGAAGAGAGAGCCAGCCCTCAAGCCTCATTTCTGAGAAAGAATATGCATACATATTACACATTCAGTAAAGCGAACATTCCTTTCTTTTTGAAAAATGATCCCTGTAGTGCAACCTAACTATCATTACTTCTAACTCTGAAACACAAACCTTTGCAAGTGCAACCTTGCAGCATCACTCATAAAACCTTACTTATCAGTGTTGGTGGTGCATAAAACTTCAGACATTAGCACTGAAATATTTTACTTTGGTAGACGCCTTTATATGGATTACTAAGGTCTTTACTTATCAAAAATTCCAGTTTATTAAAGTGAATCATGAATCATCCTAATGGACCTGAATTACTTGCGGAGCCTTGCAGGAATTAGTTTATATTTATGCCTCTATTAGAAACATTTTCTCCATCACATTATTTTACATCATTATGCTGATGATGAACAGGTATAAAAAATATCAACTTCCCTTGGATGTTTTCCCTTTTTTGCTTTTAAGAATTGTTTGACAAAAATTTGGAGTAAAGAAAAGTTCCTATGGACAAATCTCTGTGAGAAAAGCTAAATGATGCTGATTACAATTTTATTTATGAAAGCAAGGAAAGGGTAAAGCAATCTATTTGCAGGGAGACTTTATATACATCTATGAAGCCTGATGAATCCATCGGCTGATCCAAGATCAGGTCATAGAAACACAGACATTCCTCTCTACAGGAACACTCCTGCTGCCTATAGGAAACCCCAAGCTGTTCCCAGACCAGAAGGGATACATAGTCGCTCAGATGGGTCCCTTTTTAGTGGGACATGTCAGGATAAACTTTAAAAGGGAGGTCTACAGGAGGCATCTCGATCTGAAGAACCACTTCAGTGGACTCCTTTTTAATAACTGTGCAATTAAATACATAAAATAGCTTTTCCTTTTGTGGTTTTATTTTTAGTAAACTTGAAAGCAGCTTTGTTCACCGAGGCTGCATTCTCACCTGCATAAGCATCATCAGCATCAAACTCGGGCCCGCTGCTGATGCTGGCAGAGTCCATGGACTGAACGCTGAGCGACTGCAGCAGATTTCTCAGCTGCTCTATGTCACTGTCCTTGCTGTCCAGAGCCATCTGCAGCTCAATGCGCATCTGACTCTCTTCAGCTATTTGCTGCAGCAAAAGAAAACATGCATGAAGCTGAAAGGCTTGCTGCAACAGGAGGATGAGGAGGACAGCGGCACTTACTGCTTGCATCTCGTTGATCTCCTTCTGGTATTTGATCATGGTGCTGTTGAGCTTTTCTTTCTCTGACCTCAGCTCCAGCTGCAGCTTCCTGTTCTCCTTCTCCTTTCGCCGCATGTCTGTGTCGTTTCCACGGCGGCTGCCTCCGCCACGAACTTCCTTCCTGTTCATGATCTCTGCCAGCTTATTGACGGCCTGCAGGGAACAAGGGTTCAGGTCCTCGCAGAGCCAAAGAGAACGGATCTGGGGAGTAAACACCGACCTGAGTTTTCAGCGTGCGCTCGGACTGCAGCTGCTTCTCAAACGACTGCTTCATCTGGTTGATCTGCTGCTCCCAATCCTTCGACTTATCGGATTCTGAAGGAACAAAAAGAAAAATGTAAGCAGCGATGGATGTTATATTTGTGCTGATGAAATGAAGATCTATGCTTATCAACCTTCAAGTGCTTCCTTCAGCTTGTTGTTCAGTTCCTCCTTCTCGTTGGCCAGATTGGCAACATCACTGGTCAGAGTCCTGTTGGCCTCCTCCAGCTGCACACAGCAGAAAACACACTCGGAACCACTTCGTGGGTTTAAAACCAGGAGGCGGATGTTTCTGTAAACCCACCGAACTGATGGTGATGTCCTTCTCAGCCAGCTCCTGACGGTGCCGAGCCATCATCTCCTTCAGCTCCAGCTCCTTCATGATCTTTTCCTTCTCCAGATCAGAGTACTGCTCCTCAGCGATGGAGCGGGCTAGTTGCTCCGAGTCAGCCTTAGTCAGAGTGATCTCCAGCTGGGCTGCCAACGAGTCCCTGAGAGAGGTCAGGAAAATTAAACTCAACTCTGAAGCAGCCAAAAATCCATAAAAAAGTGAGACTGAAGGTGAATGGAGGATGTTTGTTTTAGATCTTCAAACAGCAGAATTACCTTTCCTCCTGCAGCTCCTGCAGAGACTGCTGGACCTCCTTGTAGAGTTTATTTTTCTCCTCGCATTCTTCCTTTAGTTCCCGTACCTGAGTCTTGTAAAGGGTCTGGAAAAGAGGCATGATGTCCAAAAGAAAAGAGGTTTGATGCATCTTTTGAGTCATTTTATAGGGATGAAGAGGGCAACAATAAAAGGCTGAAATCTAAAACTTTTGGCCGTTTTGAAGAAGCTCCAGCACCTGTTTAAATCCTGGCAGCTGCAACACCAATACAAGCTCAAATGTGACAGTGCAAACCAATTATACGCTCCACACCAAATAGACAAGAGAAACAAACCTTCACTCATGCTTCAAATTTTATAAGAAGCTGTGAATCAGCTGTTAGATTTTAGTCTTTACAGCTTCATCTTAGGAGGAACTGTTAGATAACATATTCATGTCATAATTGCATTTTACAGATTCAAATTTACCTTTAGCCCAGTTCTACAGTATAAACACAGAAGCTCAGTATGATAGATTTGTGGAAAATATTTCTACAGTTTTTAGGCTTTATATATATAGATCCTGCAAAAACAGGAGACAGGAAGGAAGGAAAGATGGATGGACAGTTGAATGGAGGAATAAATAGACAAAACGTTTAAACAATGGGTTCGGTATTAAAGGCTGGAAAACAAAAACAATCCATACTTTTTCAGACCTGGAAAATACTTTGTTCAAATTCCAGACTGCATAGGGAATCCTGTAGTGAACCACGACTCTTTTCATTGAATTTTGCTCTAAAAGGAACCCTCCCCTAATTTAACACATTCTGTTTATCATGTTGTAAAAACAGGGAAACTAATGAATGCCCACTTTAAACAACGTGCATTGTTTACTGCATAATCTGTTCACACACTCACTGAGAAATACTGCTCAGCCTCCAGCTGGTCCTGTAATTCCTTCATTTGTCCGTCTGTGTCTTGTCTTTCTCTGCAGGTGGAAACCAAAATAAATCACTGACACGTGAAGATTGTTATGACTTGGAGCAAAAAGGGAGAAATAAAAGTCGAACAGACTTGCGTAGCTCCTGGTTCTGCTTTTCCAGGCTACGTTTAATGTCCAGCAGGTGGTTGGTTTCCTGCTTGAGCTGCTTCTCAGAGGTTCTCAGGACGTTCAGCTGCTGGTTCTGGGCCTTCAGGTCATTTACAGTCAGGTTGCGCTTCTGGGTCTCCTGCTCAATCTTCAGTGTCAGGTTCTTCACCTGAAACAAAATGGAGGGAATACAGGCTGCTCTTAAAAATGACGTTTTTAACGGTTACATTTTTTCCAGTGCAGGTTCTAAGTGGGATTATTTTCTGATCCAAACACTCGCCTCCTCTGTGAGCCGATCCTTGTGTCTGCGCAGTTCGTCCAGTTTCTGTAAGGCCTGCTTGTAGTCGCAGTCCATCATGCTGCTGTGCTTCTCCAGCTCCAGGATTCGGTTCTCCAGCCGCATCTTGGCTGATCGCTCCTCCGCCAGCTTCTGCTCCAATTCTGCAGGAAAACATTAAATGAATCAGAGCTTTTAGCAATTATTAGAAGAAATTATTTTGCAACAGTCTGGAGCAGAGCTGCATTTTTTTTTAGGCGTTTGGTCTTTCGTTGTCTGGCTGGGAAAAAAGGTGCTTTTGAAGATAGCAAAAATAAATGCATAAAATGCTTCCCATATGATCTGTAGCTCCTCTGTCATTCTTTACTCTCATTTTATTATTTTTCCCCATTATGGATTCTTGCACAGAATTTCAGTTTTGATCTTTTGTTTTCCTCACCACTTCCACTCAGTTTCATCTAACCCTCTCTTTTTTGCCCTGTGATGCACAAATGACTAAGATAAAAGAGCAAAGGAAGATCAAGTATCTTGGATTCATAAATCTGCCTTTTTTCAAAACATCTTAGGATGTTTTTATTTGGGTTTCCAGAACAAAACTTGTGTGTAAGGGAGCCCTTACCCTTCATGGATTCAGACTTGGCCCCCTCGATGGTCACTTTAATCTTGCTCTTGTCCGCCAGCAGAGCTCTGGTGGCTTTATGCGAGGCCTCCTCCTGCTCCAGCTCCTGCTGCAGAACCTTCAGCTTGTAGGTCAGTTCTATCTCTTTGTTGCTCATCTCCTGCAGAGAGAAAAACAGGTGTTCTCATTTAAAAGATGACACCAAGCACAAAACAGAATAGCAACGGGTACCGTAATTTTTGGACAAGCCGCTACTTTATTCACACCCTTTGGACCCTGCGTCCTATACAACGATGCCGCTAAATTATAGATTTTTCTTACTGGCTAACGGCCTCTGGGGGGCACTATAGCAGGAAGCGCATAAGTGAGACAGATTGTCAGGAAAGATTATGCGTCGAAGAAGACACTACCGGAAGTTTTCATGCATACACCCTCATCATGGAAAACACACGAAGAAATGCAGCTTTTAAGTTAAAGGCATCGAGCTGGTCGTCAAAGAAGGAAATAGAGCTACTGTATGTAAGCTTGACTTTAATGATTCAATGGTGAGACGTTGGAAGAGGCCGCGGAGTCAGTATAAAAAGATGACAAAAAGCTTTCATAGGACATAAAGACACTGAAGAAGACGACTTTAGTGGCTTTAATGATGATGATAGCGACCAATGACTTTTGTGGTAGGCTAAAGTGTGTTTTATTTTCTAACCAGGCATGTTTCTGTCGTGTTGTGTTGGTGCTGAACTGCTGATTTTCAGAGTTTGAAAAAAAAAAAGAAGGTCTTAAATCAAAACTAAAAAAGCACTCAGAGAGCGTACCATCTTTCTGTGTAAATATCTCATGTTAAAACATGAAAACCTGCGGCTTATATTCAGGTGTGCTTTATATATGTACAAAATGTATTTTCTTTTTTTAAATTTAGCTGGTGCGCCTTATATTCAGTTGCGCTTAATAGTCCGAAAATTACGGTAAATATATCCGGTTGACTGATCTAAAGCAGGGACACACAGTGACTGCAGCAAAGATATCTGGGTTTTTTTTACCTTCTCCTGATCAGTGTATTTCTCCTGAAGCAGCCTCTTCTCAGTCTCAGCTTTGGACAGAGCCTGTCTCTGCTGGCGAGCCTCAACTTCCAGCCCAGAAATGCGTCCTGCAAAGTGCAAAATAAATTGTCAGATTAAAAACAAAAAAAACAAAAAGAAAATCTTAACAGGTTTAAAGAGAATCTTAAAATGAAAGAGAAAGCACTATGGGTAAAAGATAAATTTAAAAAATCCCCTACAAAAACCAAAAGCAGTGTCCTAATGAGTACTAAGAGATGCGGAGTTGTTTAAACATCTGCCGGCGCAGATAGCAAATTTGGTGGCATTTCCTTATTTGACCTGGCTTGTCTGTACATGTGGGGGGGAAATAAATGTGCACATGTTTTCAAATCCGTGGTGGAGGGATGGGAAGATAGCTTTTGTTGGCTCATTTTTAATCTGTAAAGCACTTTGAGTTGCAATCTTTGTATGAAAAGCGCTTTATAAATAAATTTTGATTGATAATTAAAGACATAAAAACTTCTACAACCAGCCTTTCTGGAGGTGATGTGCGTGTATTTCACATACCCATCAGGTCACTGATAGTCTCTGAGCCCTGGCTGTGCTCCCTCCTCTCCGACTCCAGCGCCGCCTGCAGGCTGATGCACTCCTTCTCCAGACTCAGCTTGCTGCGCTCTAACAGGCAGCATTTATCCTGCAGCTCGCGCACATTGGCCTCCAGCTGCTGCAGCTGCTTGCTGCTCTCCGTCTGAGCTTTGCGGAGCCTTGTCGCAGCTTCGGTCTCAGCCCGCAGCAGCGCGTTGGCTTCTTCTAGCTGCAAAATGATCCATTTTTAAGTTGACTGAGTTCAGAGCTAAAGGACATAAACTAAAGGACGTTAACTTAAGCTCTTACAAAATGTTTAAACTTAGATGAATAAATGTATAAATTGGATTTCCATTCACTCTAATTTATGCAATATGTAGCATGCGATTCCAGCTATATATGAAATTTTTTGCAATTGCGTTTATTGCTGGAACGCATAATAACAGCAGAAAGAGGTTTGAAACGATTGCAGGCAGCAGCTTCAAAGAAAATATAAAAAGGAAAATAAGGAGGAGATGTTGAACAGGAGGCTATACAAACAAATTCAGCAGAAATTCATAACTATTTATAAATTGTAGAAACCAAATACATTTTTGAGATTCATAACGTTAACCAAAATCCAGAAGCAGAGATTAGATTTTTAGAAAACACTTTTGGGGCAAATTCACAAAGCAGTTTGTGCAAGAACAATAGAGTTAGCATTTCTGTTTAACTCTACGACTGCATGGAAAGACAGATCTGCAGCTAAAAGAGCACTATCGCCCTCTGAAATTTATAGAAACCTTTTAAACTTGGAATATTCCAAAGATAGTGGATATCCCCTAAGAAATCGCCTGTTTTCCATCTACAGACAGATGTATTTAACTCAGGACACTGTCATTTTACAACACAATGATGAGGCGTGTATGTGGTTCAACTGGGATGTGAGAGTGCACATTTTTTAGCAGATAGTCCAAAACGATTAAAGACACTTTTTTATAATGAGAAGCATATAATCAAGGTCAAGAAGAACAAATCTTTTTATATTCTAACAATAGATAAATTAATAAAGCTAACTTTACAAACTGAAACATTTTTAACATAAATCCATGTTTTTTTTTATAGACTCATTTAAAGGGATTAAATCCTCCCCTCATATATTACAACCTGCAGCGGTGCTTTAAAAAAAGTTCAACTCACTTATCAATTTAGAAATGTCTCCTGAAGGTTCCTTGATCTCTTAAGGACTTCGAGCGACATAAAAGGAAGTATCTTTCTCCCTGATTATTTCTGCATCTGGAGCAGAGAGGACAACTGTGACCTGTTGCCGTAAAACAGGCACTGATCGTTCCTCTCTGTTCAATTTAATGGACATGTTTGGATCTGCATCTATTTAGTTAAATATGCGTAGTGAATCTGGTGCAAAAATGGAGCAGAAATATGAAAAGCAAAAAAAAAAAAAACAAGACAAAAACACTGAACAATTGCATCGCTTTGTGAATTTGCACATTTTAAAATGCTATCTACAATTTTTTTATGAACTGTAGACCAGTTGGAGTATTGTTTCAAAATCATGTAGCTGCTCTCTTGGATCTCTTTAGCATCTGCTGAGTTTGTGGCTGGACAGAATCTAACTTTGACTGACTGACTCTTCAGAATCAAATGACCAGAAGATGCAAAGGGGATCTCGTTTAGCATAATTACAGCTGGGAGACGATCCTCTGGGTTGTTAATGTAGCATGTAGTTTAGAGCTTTGCTTCTAAAGCTTGTATAAATGTAGAAATGCATTCATGTTTTACTGCTGTTTTATTCCACTAGAGATGAGTCTGTGATCTGGCAATAGATCAGCAGATATCTGCCAAAAAGTTTTATAGAATTTGTGAAACTACAGTTGTAATCTTTAAATAAATGTTTCTGCTGGAAAAATGTCACACAGATCAATTTTAAATATAAATACACGTAACAGAATTATAGTCAGTCTGCAAAGCTCCTTTTCAGCCTCACCAGTCACTTAAGGAAGCCTAAGAAAAGTAAATCAATAAAGTTAAAGGACCTGTTTCTGCAGGTGAATGTTCTTCTCGTTGGAAATATGTGAACTTTGATTTCTTCTCTTCATGTCATCCAGCTGGTCTCGAAGGCTGTTGACTGCACAAAAACAAGACGAGCACAGATAAGTTGCAGTCCTTTAACAAAAAAGTTTTAAATATGCAAACCAAAAGAGATGGAAGAAACAAGGGGTCGACATTTTATTTTATTTATAAAAACTATGCTTTGGAACCAGCCCAATCAAATCTGAAGGTTTTATAGATTGACCAGATGGTGGCAGCGTTTCACACGCCATCTCATCATTCAGTTGCAGCTATTGCTGATAAGACACATTTTATTTTTCACTCAGCTGTAATAAAGGAGCAGACTAATGACTCATAACAGGTATAATTAGCATGTAAATGATTTAAAGGTGTTAATAAGACTGATGAGAGATCCTGAATCTGCAGGGTGTCTGGCACCTTCATTCTCCAAGCAGCGCTTCCTGTCGGCCTCGTTCTCAGCCTTCCGGTGGCTCTCCAGGGTCTTGTGCTGCAGCAGGGCCTTCTCTCGCTCAAGTTGCCTCAGATTTGACTCCAGGCCCTTCCTGCTGCTCACCTAACAGTCAATCAGAAAAAGAAAGAAAACTGGGATGACTGTTATTCTAATATAAAATCAAAAATCATTTGATTCCAGATGATTACCTCTTCCTCAAATTCTTTGGTTACTTTTTCTAAACGAACAGTTGCAGCTCTGCAGGGAAAAAAAGTGAACAAAACATGAGTAAAGTCTTAAACAGTTTGCACTCTCAAGTATTAACAAGATTACTGATCTTGCACCTGCATTTGTTCTCCAGTTCATCTCTGACTAGTTTGTCCTTATTCATCTGCAACTCTAGATGGTGAAGTTTCTTCTCAAGCGCTGCCGACTGAAAACAGAAGACATCAACCGAGCACACATAATCTTAGAGGAATTTCTGGAAGTCGCTTTTAGAGTTCAATTTGAGCATACGATTGTCAATCTGGCGGTGTTAACAGCAGGTCACATTTTGGAGTTTGCACAAAAAAAAAAGATATGACCTACTGTCCAGCCTTCAGTGAGCATAACTTCAGCTTAACCTGAATAAAACCAAATTCATCAAACACACATTGTGGTCTCCCAGGTGTTTTCACATTTCTAGAACTGAAAACAACCTCTGAAACAGCGGACCACGACTTCCTCACCTGACATTTAAATGTGCTGGTATTAAAGGTACAGCCTTAAATAAAATGTTCCCTTTATCCACTGTGAATGGCAAATGAACTGAACCTATAAACTTATTTACCTTTTTGTTGAAAGTGTCCTATACAAATGAAATTTCCTTGCCTATATAGCGCTTCTCTGGTCATGCCAACCACTAGCCCTTTACACTTGAACCACATTCACCCATTGACACTCACAAACACGCACACATCCGTACACTTATACGCAGATTAGTAGGCAGCTTGGCGTTAAATTCTTGTTGATTGCCCAGGGGCACATTGACATGTGACAAGCGGAAGCTGGAACCGAATCTATAACACTCCATTACGAACCAACCACTCTACCTGTATCCCCTCTTAATTGTGGGGTACCTCAAGGCTCCATCTTAGGTCTTGTTGTTTCCAACATCTTGCCATTTTTCTGATGATCCACAGATCTGCCAATTCCACAACAAAACTATGGATATATGCAGGTTTTGTTAAACTGTCTCAGAGACATGCAAACAAGAGACAAGCTTCCTGAATCTAAACAATCAAGGCAATTTAAGCCAAGAGAGTGACATCAGTCACCTAAATCTGTAAATATTAAAGTTTAAGCTGCTCTGATTGAAACTAGAACTGACAAAATAATCTTTATAAGGACTTTCTAACCCAAAAGACTACAGAAAAATAACCATTTGCTGAGTTAAGCAAAAATGAGAAGTTGAACAACTAAGAAAGTGACAAAAAGGTTAGACCATATCATTTCTAAAACTCAAGTCAGAAATTTAGCAAAAAGATGCATCTTTGAGTCACCAAATCTCCATAACAACCAGTAGATGCTATTTACATGCCAACTAATAGTTTGGGAGGCGAGCCAGGGAAACGCATTTTCTATTACTATCACAAATCTATAAAAAAAAAAGGGGAAGTTTGTTAAGTGCTACAAGGGCTTTGACTGGAATTGTGTGCTTTGATCAAAAGAAGCTTTAGAGTTTAAGCTTTCTTGCAACAAAAAAATCCAGGTGGGTTTGGGATTAAAGAGGTTAACTTCACGAAGGGGGGAAAAAAGTCCATGTTTATTATTTATATATTGTAAAAAGTCACATTAATGAAATATATTACCTGCTGAGGTAAATCAATAAAACCTTCTAAAATGAAGTGTTTATTTTGTAGTCATGGCTCCCTTCCATGTAACAATTTTATGGCACTCAGGCACTCAAGATAAAGGCTGCACTTTGATCCCCAGAGGACTAGTGGACTGTCTTCAGTTTAGGGCTGGAAAGGTGGGATTAGAAGGGTAATCAGTAAAACCAGCCTCGACTGAAATCCGTGGAGTTAACAGTGAACTCTGCTTACTGATGGGAAATCTGAAATGAGGGAGAAACCACTAAACATAACTCAAAGGAACATACTGTGGAAATAATAAATATTTTTTAAGGTTTTTATGGCACTAGTGGCCTTTATTTAATACTTGCTTGACAGGAAGAAGGGCAGAGAGGGAAGGGGAAGATATGCAGCAAATGGCCCAGGGCCGGAATTCAAACCGGGGACAACTGCGTCAAAGACTGTAGCCTCCGTACATGGTGCGCCTGCTCTACCACTGAGCCATGTAGCGCCCCAGGAAATAATTAAGCTTTAATAAATAAAACAGTCCCAGAAAACCTTTCAATGGATTCAGATTTTTTTGCAGAACATTTAAACACAACAGCTGGATTAAGGGTTGCAACATCCTGTAATTGATGATAACCAAATGTCAATAACTGAGTACTTATCATGCCTTTTCTTTAGGAAACAATTATTTGTCAAACAATAAAGAATCAAGTGTGTTAAAGCAATTAGATTTTTTAAAATACACCATTATTAAAATAGTTTTGACATTCATGTAAAATAAATTTTGACAACAATAAAAGTAGCTTCTCTACAGCGTCAGCCTTCCTCTACTGGCCTCATGTCAGTTACAGGCCTGTAGGACCTAAACATCTCACTTGGACTAATCCTATGTGACTTGGACTTCCACTTGGGCTCAAACACAAAGGACTCAAGTGTGACTTGAACTCGAGAGATGGTGACTTGACTACAACACTGTCTGGGTATAATAGCCAAAAGCTTTTAAAGGTACAAGAGCTAACAAAAAACAGTTTGCTTTCCTATGGGGAGCCTAAGTCACGCCCATCTACTTCCGCTCCATTTCTACCATCAAAAACAAATAAATGAAAGAGAGTCAATGGAGCAAGAGAAGTTATTTTCTGATCCCATTTGAAATGTTCCAAGGATTTAACATATGATGTCCGTGAATTTTAAGGACCCATTTTGATGCGGAGGAAGCACTAATTTTCGACAGGCAGCAAAAGTTACTTTAGGTTTCGTGTGAAAACACGTAGTGGACTACAACTGAAGAAGAAGAAGAAACATGGCTGCGAGTTTAGCGAGCTTCTCATCCTTCTTCCAGGACAAAGGAAGAGCATTAAACGTGAAGAAAACCAGTATAAATCTGACCATGTAGAAAGTGACAGCTATGCTGGGGGAGGAATAGTTGGTCAAGTGAGAGCCAGCATGCAGGACAAGCTCTACAAGGTCAGGGTGAGTATTTTAAGTGCTAGCTAGTGCTAGCTACATGACGTCATATATGCAACTCTGATTTTTAGTCATTTTAATTAAAAAATTTTACAAGCAAATAAATCAGAATTCGCATGACAAACGCACTTGAAACGTACGTCAGTTTATAATTTAAATTGAGGTACAGCATATGTGTGATTCAGGGCGTAAGGCAAAGCGGACCGGAAAATAACTTCTATTGCTCCATTGACTTTCATTCATTAATATGGGCTGACCAGAAGGAGAGGAGACTGCTCAGAGCTTAGTAAAGGTTTTACTTGTTATGCTTTCATATGGATGTTATATGATGCATTACCTCATCTTACGACTTCATTTTACCATTTAGTTTATTTGATCCCACCAGTTTATCACCAAGTGGTTTGATTGTTTCATGAAGCATTTTATTACTTATGTCCTAACATTGCTGTGCAGCACTTTGGGGTGCAAGTTCTGCTTACTTAAAGGCTGCATAAAGTGCTACATACTTTTACTAAAATTAAGTTCTGAAGAGTCTAATGTGAGGTACATGAGTACTTGACTATTTCTAGCCCTGAACTAAAGTCAGTTGAGTTAAGATTTTCTCAGCCAGAAAGCTGCTTAAGCTTTTCTAAAAAAAAACAAAACAAAAAAAACTAGTTACACTGAAATTCTAACAAAGTGCAAATTAATGATGAGATTGTAGAAAGAAATCCCCACTGAAAAACTTTCATCATGATTTAAATGTTGGTCTGGTTCACAGCGTTACGTCCTCATTGCGTTTGGCATTAGATAGTGTAGCCCCATTAAAAAAGAAAGTGGCTAGCCATAGGAGGCTGACTCCTTGGTTTAACGCAGAGTTGCATACTTTAAAGCAGAATACTAGGAAGTTGGAGAGAAAATGGCGCTCTACGCATCTAGAGGATTCCTATTTAACCTGGAATAACAGTCTGCTGCTGTATAAAAAGATCCTTCGACAAGCTAGAACAGCATATTTTTCATCATTAATAGAGGTGAATAAAAACAATCCTAGGTTTCTTTTTAGTACAGTTGCCAAACTTACACAGAGTCATAGCTCTTTTGAGCAACTATTCCCCCAGCTCTTAGCAGTGATGATTTTATGGGATTCTTTATAAACAAAATTTATTCTATTAAAAATAAAATAATTGGCATCCTCTCAAACATGATTACTTCTTCCTCAGTAAATGAGGCAGCATCGGAAAGAACTATAGAACCTCAGTTGTGCTTAGGCTGTTTTGATTCAGTCGAGCTTTCAGAATTATCAAAAATATAAGCCTCATCTAAACCTTCAACTTGTATGTTGGACCCAATCCCAACCAAATAATTTAAAGAAGTGTTCCATTTGTTTCCTGGCCCCATTTTGGATATGATGAATCTATCCTTAGTAAACGGATACGTACCACAGGAATTTAAAATAGCTGTAATTAAACCTTTACTCAAGAAACCTTCCCTTGATCAAGATGACTTAGTGAATTACAGACCTATATCTAACCTTCCTTTCTTATCCAAAGTCCTTGAGAAAATTGTTGCTAATCAAGTCTGTGAGCATCTAAACAGTAACGAGCTGTTTGAAGAGTTTCAGTCAGGTTTTAGAGCTCATCTTAGCACTGAAACAGCACTGGTGAAGGTTACTAATGATATTCTCATGGCCTCAGATAATGGACTTGTGTCTGTTCTGGTTTTGTTAGATCTCAGTGCTGTTTTTGACACAGTCGATCATAATATTCTCTTAGAAAGGCATGAACATGTTGCAGGGATCAAAGGAACAGCACTAGGCTGGTTTAAATCATATTTGTCTGACAGATTCCAGTTTGTTCATCTAAATGATAAATCTTCTTCACTCTCAAGGGTTACTTGTGGAGTTCCACAGGGTTCTGTGCTTGGACCAATTCTTTTCACCATATATATGCTTCCAATTGGTAGAATCATGAGAAAGCATGGGGCAAATTTCCACAGCTATGCCGATGATACACAACTATATTTATCCATAAATCCTGATGAACCCAGTCAGTTAGGTAGATTACAGGCATGTCTGGAAGACATAAAAACATGGATGAATCTAAACTTTTTGCTTTTAAATTCTGACAAGACAGAAGTTGCTGTCTTTGGACCAGAAGTTCTAAAACAGAAACGGATTAGTCAATCACTTCATCTGGATGGCATTAAATTGGCCCCCAGTAATAACGTAAAGAACCTCGGCGTTATTTTTGACCGAGACTTGACATTTAAATCCCATATTAAACAGGTTTCTAGGATTTCCTTCTTTCACCTCCGGAATATTGCTAAAATTAGAAACATCCTGTCCAGGAGTGATGCTGAGAAACTAGTCCATGCATTTGTTACCTCAAGGCTGGACTACTGTAATTCTTTACTATCAGGTAGTCCACAAAATGCCATTAAAAGCCTTCAGTTGATCCAAAATGCGGCTGCAAGAGTTCTGATGAATATTAAAAAGAGAGATCACATTTCTCCTGTTTTAGCTTCCCTTCATTGGCTCCCTGTTAAATCCAGAATAGAATTTAAGATCCTTCTTCTTACATGCAAAACCCTTAATAATCAAGCTCCATCATACATCAGAGATCTAATTGTTCCTTATGTTCCTAACAGAGCACTTCGCTCTCAGACTGCAGGTTTACTTGTAGTTACTAGGATTTCTAAAAGTAGAATGGGAGGCAGATCTTTTAGTTATCAGGCTCCTCTCCTGTGGAACCAGCTCCCAGCTTTAGTCCGTGAGGCAGACACTCTGTTTACTTTTAAGGCCAGGCTTAAAACTTTCCTTTTTGATAAAGCTTATAGTTAGAGTGGTTTAGGTCATCCTGAGCTATCTCTGTAGTTATGCTGCTATAGGCTTAGACTCCTGGAGGACAGACTGACCAATATTCTTCACTCTGCTACTTCCTTTTCTCCTACTACTCTCCAGTTGTATTACAGTACATTCTATTTCGACTGTTAACTTTGTTTTCTCTCAGTGTTTTCCTCACCATGGAAGATATACCTGGTCTGGTATCCTGCTTGGCTGCAATGCCCTGTTGGACGGGGGGCATCGACTGGGATGGTCCCCCCAGTAACTGAACATCCACTGTGTCCTGTTATAAACTTTTTACTTTCTGTAACATAGAGAGTACTCTTATATCAGATCTTTTGTCCCTTCTGTGTTTCTGCTCTGTCTTCTCAAACCCCCAGACGGTTGTGGCAGATGGCCGCTCCTACTGAGCCTGGTTCTGTTGGAGGTTTCTTCCTGTTAAAGGGGAGTTTTTCCTCTCCACCGTCGCTACATGCTTGCTCAGTATGAGGGATTGCTGAAGGAATGCTGTGGTTGGAAAGTCTGCATCTACGGGGCATAACCTCACGCCAATGACTGACGCAATCTGCTGGGTTTCCTTAAATAGGAAACTTTTTAACTGATTGGAATGTTTGTATAAATGTATTGAAATGACTTCTTGTTAAGTGCCTTGAGATGACATCTGTTGTGAATTGGCGCTATATAAATAAACTGAATTGAATTGAATCCATTGTAGAAATGAGACTAAATTAACATATTTAGTCAGAGAAGCATGTTGTTATTAAAATGTAAATCTAAATAAAGATATTATTTGACTTATTTACATAATTTAAAATGTGTAACTCATATTGATTCATTAGATACAGAAGGATGTAGTTCAAGTGTTTATTTCAGTTAATTTAGATAATGTTTGCAGCTTATGAAAACCCAAAAAGCTTGTGAAATGTACATACTGCATTGGAGCAGTGACAAGATTTTTAACACACAAATATCTAACTGCTAAAAAGTACGGTAAAGACTAGCAAAACTTAGTTGGGGCTTCCTTTCCATAAAATACTGCATCAATGCAGCGTGACATGAAGGCAATCAGCCTCTGGTAGCAGGCTGATTGCTGAGGAGTTCAGAAAGCTGAAGTTTTCTTCAGCTCATCTGCATTGTTGGCTCCCGGTGTCTCTGATCTTCTTCTTCAAGTTTCCTGGCCCATCAGGCACAGTAATAACCAGGTCAATAAAGCAGGTATTGGTACAGGTACCAAGTCCTTCTGCAGAGTGAAATCAGCATCATGAAGGTTGTCAGTAGAAGGAAGAAGCATTAAGTGCTCTTAAACGTCTGTGTAGACCGGAGTCCCACTGGACTTAAAACCCAGTGGACCGACTCCAGTGGATGGCATGGGATCCCAAGTCAACCAGAACAGTGAAAACGCTCCTCTGGACATCAAACTACATGGTTCCTGGGCCTCTGCACTCTTCTCTAGTCTCTGGGACCTTGATTTCCAAAAAAAAAGCTAATTTTACTTTTACCTGAAAAGAGGAGTTTTGACCACAGCAACACTCCAACTGAGTTTCTCCTTAACTGGTTTTGGCTTTTGGATTGGCTTAACACAAAGAATACGACAGTTGTAACCCCAATCCAGGAGACGTCGATTTGTTGTGGCTCTTAAAGCACCGACTCAGGCTGCAGTGCACGCCTCCCCTAAACTCCCGAATGGGCTTTGCTTCACAATACTTTAAAAGTTGTAATTACTTTCTTACCACAATTTCTTTCAACACACTTTCAAAAAGTACTCTGAACAGCCAGCCAACATTTTATGGCTTACCCTCCTTGTGTCAGTAACTGATCTGGAAAACTGTCAAGCTCTGCAGTATGTAGGCTAGAACATAACATTTGTGTGTTAAAAACTTCTTAATTTGAGCTAAAGCGCGAATCATCAAAATTAGCCGACAGACACTTCAAATGCCTCTGTGAGTAATGAATACATATGAAACAGATTTCTCTTTTTAAATTGAATTACCTAGTTTTGAGAATATTTAGTTTTATCAAGATACACCTGTATATTATGTCATAAACAAGCTGATAGTGTTAGATATAAAAAGTGTTTTCATGCTGTTTCTGAATGTCTTGAAAAATAAAACCAGTCTGATATATTATGTTTTGTTCATTTTAGTTAAAAAGCATGATTTAAATCTCTGTACCACGGTTAACGTCACTGTGTATTTGTAAGTATTTACCTCTCCTTTGGAGTTATCATGTGCCACTGAGGAATTGTTGGCCGAATTTAATAACCTGAAAGGAGAAAAGAACCGAAATCACATGTGGTTAAAACTGGCGGCAGGTTTCTAAAACAATTAGCAACGATAGGAGAGAGGATTTACTGGTCCTCTTTGAAGTAGGTGAAGCCAACAAATGGTAGCTGATTTCCGACAAAAGCCTTAGGTGTGGGGAATGTTTCCACGTCGCCTTTGTCGTCTTCGATCTCGTCAAAATTACTGGTGTCTATGTCGCTGCTCAGCTCCGGGACCACCGGGGCGACAGCTGATCAGAAAGGGAGAAATACATGAAAACTGCTGGACAAGACCTGCGTAAAGCAGAACAAGGCTTGTGACGCTTACTATCCCTGATGGTGTCAAATGTCCACTGGTCATTCTTGAAGAACGGGTGTTTTTTGATTTCCTCCACTCCATTTCTCCCCAACCGCACATCCCTAAAAACAAACCGCCAGCATGAATGATCAACAGATACAACATAATGAAGGACAGAGGATCGATTGCTCCCTACCTGTCAGTCAGGAAGGCACAGATTATATTCTTGGCATCTTTGGAGATTTCCACGTCATCAGGAAAGTTGAGGGAGTTCTTGTGATCCATGATCTTACTGTAAGTTCCCACCAAAGAGTCGGCATAAAAAGGAGTGTCACCTGAAACAAAGAAAGTAGTTGGTAATGAAACAAACATCTTTTTAACTTCCTTTCAAAAGTATGAATGATTTGATGAAAGGGTCACTCACCCACAAGCATCTCGAAAATGAAGACGCCTACAGACCACCAGTCGCATTCCCTCCCGTAGAATCCATCTCCTCCCTGAGACTTCAGCACCTCTGGAGAGATGTAGTCTGGAGTGCCGACAGCTGTGTCACAGTGGACCATCCCCGTCTGCAACAGCAAAAAGAACTGTTCAGAAGAAACTGAACTGGGAATGGGAGATAAATCTGACAGCTGACATGCATTTTTGTGCTGCTTTGCTTTTGCTTAGTGGAAACTTTATTTTCATCTTTAAGTAAGCTCACTGGCCGGGTAGCAGCAAGGTCATCAGTCTGGATCCACTCTTCATCGACGACTACACAGCGTTTCATCTGTTCTATTTGCGATTCAAATCACAATTGCACGGCCCTTCTTAAGCTAGAGAGACCTTCGACTTGTGCGGTTCGAGGAGTAGAAAGTGGTGTCAGTGAAGAAGGCGTCATGTTTTTCAAGAAGCTGTTTGACTCACTGAGTCCATCTTCATGCAGGTGCCGAAGTCGGCCAGCTTCAGGTGTCCGTGTCTGTCCAGCAGCATGTTGTCCGGTTTGATGTCCCGGTGGATGAAGCCCATGGAGTGGATAGAGTCCAGAGCCATCACAACCTCTGCGGCGTAGAACTTGGCCCATTTCTCAGGCATGTCGTAGGTGCTGGTGAGGTTGACCAGGTCCCCTCCCGGCATGTACTCCATCACCATGTAGAGGTAGTGGTCATCTTGGAAGGCACAGCACAACTAAACGGCAAAACACACAGGTCGTATAACTTTAATCAAATCCATGAAGAGCTTAAAAAAATGAAATAGGAAGTAGAAATGGTACAGGTTTCACACCTGTACAACCCAGGGACTGTTGGCGAAGGCCATGATGTCTCTCTCCTCCCAGAAGAACGCAGAGTCGGAGCGCTTGATCATCTCAAACTTGCTCAGCAGCTTCATAGCGTAGACTTTCCGTGAAGGTTTGTGTCTGACCTTAACAATCGTATAAAAAAAATAAAAAAAATTAAACTAGGGTTGGCAACTTGGACCAGATCTATTGTATTCATCCCACAAAGACTGAAGTATGCTGTAGTGAACGCAGATTCTTTTAAAGCACAGCTTGAGAAGAGTAGTATGTTTATTTCATATGTAAAAGATAAAACGTTAGTTTTAGTCCAGTATTTTGGAGTTTAAAGAGTTTAAGGACCGCAGATCTAGTTCAACTGGAACCTGAAGTACAAAAAGTGATAAAATTGCTCGTCCCCCCGTTTTTTAAACGTTTGTGGATTTGATCAGTATGTCAAAGAACAAAATATTGATGACTAAATATTGAAATTGTTTAACTCAGCTTCTGAGTTATTGCCTTTAGTGAGTATTCATTTCTTTCATCCTGCGCTTACGGATCCAACCTTTGTTGCATAGGACAGTAAAGGGCTGACTCGTTTTAATGACTTTGACAAGTAAGGTGTTTTTTGCAGCTTCACAGATCTTTCACAAGAATCCCTACTAACCCTTGTTGGTACTTTCAGTGTAGACGCTTTGCTAAAGTTTTAGTCCCCGTTTTCCCCTCCACACCAGCGAGCCTGCAGTGGGAGGAGCTTCTGAGCCATGACACTCTTCAAAAGTCACTCATCTATAAAGTTCCTGATGATATTTTGTCTTTTAAATCCACTCCAGTTACTAAAGTTAAGGCTGCTTGGGAACGCGAACTGGGTTTAGGTTCAGTCAGCAGTCGGTTTCACTTAGACAGTTCAAAGTTCTGTTTATGGAGCGATTTTTCTAAACATCATGCTTCATCCTGCAACTTAACCCCAATGTTTTACTGCTGTTCGCTAGTCACTCACTTCTGGCAGAATTATTTTGATATCATGTCACCGATGCTTTCAATGACCATTAACCCCCATCCCATGTTGCCATTTTTGGACTCCCAGTTGACCATAACTGGTTTACTTCTAATCAATTAGACATTTTAGCGTTCACTTCCTTACTGGCAAGACGCCGTCTGCTTCTTCACTGGAAGTCAATTAAAGCTCCCTCCAGCACTCAGTGGCTTAATCACACCATGTCTTTTCTAAAGTTGGAGAAGAAGATTGTTTTCATTTCTTCAAACTTATCAAGATCTTGAAAATGGTCAAGGAAAATCCCAGACATTTCAAAAAGAACCGTGAAATGCCAAAACTCTCAAGAGATGAAGTGAACTGTGAGGATGTGTTAAAGATTGCCCCAAACCCCGGGTTTCTACACCATTTTCATTTCAAAATCTCCTGCTTGTGCATATATGGTACAGTAGATGGATGTACATTTCAGTAGGCTGACATTTCTGTATTAAAAATCATCTTTATTAGTCCTATATAACAATGTTTTTCAACCCTGCTCCTAAAGGCACACTGCCCTGCATATTTTAAATGTTTACCTGCTTCAGCACACCTGATTTCAATTGATGGCTGATTAAGAGGATTTTGCTGAATTGCAATCATAATTGAATTGAATCATATGTTAAATCAGGGAAACATCTAAAACATGCATGCCAGTGTGCCTTAAGGACGAGCGTTGGGAAACACTGTTATATCATATTCTATTTCACTAAGAAACAGAATTTTGACTTTTCATTAGAAGTAACCACTTGCACCACTCCATGTGTAATGAACATTTAGCTTTGAGTGATGTGACTAAAATAAACTCACTCTTTTGATCCACCGGTATACCCACCTGACCTTGGAAATCCCTGATTTTGCTTTGACCCTTGCCCCTGTGGTAGACACCACCTGGTGAAGCCTCCCTTTTATTTATCGAAGCATGCTGTGGTCATTACCACTGTTTATAGAGCACCTTGAGGTAAAATAAAACACTGCACGTATTCAACAGATCAATACTCACCAACTGGACTTCACCAAATGCCCCTCGACCGATGATTTTAACTTTTTCAAAGTCTTCAGACTTCATCTGAAGATCTCGAAGCTCCCTGATCACTTTTTCATCTGGATTAAAAGTTCACAGAAGATTTACATTAAGTCTTGAGTTTATCAAGTTTCGTTGGAGGTTTTCATCACAGAAATGTAAAAACTACTCACATCTATTTAAGAAGGTTTCAATGTTTTTGTTCTTGCGTAGTGCCGGGTAGTCCAAGTCCAAGACCAGCGCATTTATCGAGTCCTGAAAAACAAACGGCCAACAATCAGACTGGCAGGAAAATTACATATAACACAAAAGCTGAAAAGTGTGTTTTGAAACAGTCAACAGTGAGTTTTCTCTTATTTTTCCTCCTCCTTTCAGTTTTTATTAAAGGCCTGGTGACTCACCAGCCTTGACAGAAACAGTAGCAGCTGAGCTGTTACATAACAGACCAGAACACATGAAGTAGCATCATGCTGCAAAGTGCCAATCATGATTAATCACTTCTCTGCTCTAAATGTGTGAGAACCTTCACATTGCCCACAGGAAGCCGCATCCCAGCGTACAGCGGAGATGTTTGCCCCCCCCCCCCCGACAGCAACCTCTCGCTCAGACTCACCGGCAGCCATTTCTAAGCAGAGTTTATTTGCTGTTTTCTCACCTAAACAGTTGAGCATCAGTGACAGTCTGAATGAAAGTGAGCAGCTTTCCCCTGAGCAGAGAAACACCTAACCCGAGACTGAGAAAGAGGACGTGACCAATTCCTCCATCTGCCTGCTCCAGTCTGTCATAATCAATGAGCACATTGACTGATCATAACCTTTAGAAAACAGTCACATCTGAGTGAGTGAGCAAGTGAGAGGAGTCCCCTCAGCACAGCAAGGACAGATTCACCATTTACAACATGCATCCAATCAGAAAACATCAAAAAGCTCTTTTAGATTTACAGGAAGAGAAAAAAACCTGAAGCTTTTAACAGTGTTCCTACTCATTATCTACTCTAAGCTCTTCAACTGTCAGTCCTTCTGAGCTGCTTTTAATATAATAAAAAACCTCCCTATCCGGTATGGACAAGAGGGATAGGATAGATGAATGAAAAAATGTAATCTGATGGCTTCTCCCAGAAAACTAGAAATGAACTTTCTAGGGCTGTAATCAACCAAAGAAATTCTTGGTCGACTGAAACCCTGAAATTCCGACCAAAAATCGACAAATTTGCGGGGGGGTTTCTGACAGCATTTTGCATTACGTGCATCTAAGCAATATAATATGCCATGATTACTGCAATTACACTGAACGGCAAGGCAATTCAGGTAAAATGATCTTTATTAAACATGCCAGATCAAGACAAGTACCAGCGGAATAAAGCTGTGCATTGGGCTCAAAACAAAGACTGTGGGCACGGCGCATTGCGCATTAGGCAATAAAATAAAAAATTAAAAAAACCACCAAATCCAGTAAACAAAAATAAATCTGCACAATAATAAAAGGGAACCATATGTTCGTTATTATTAGCAGTAGAATGAAACAAAATAAATAGGGCTGTAATCAACCAAATTCTGCCACACTGCCGATGTCTTTGACATGTTAGAGGACTCACTGTAGTAAACGCTAAACAAAAATATTCAGCAAGCCACACAGGGCTTAATTTGAGCCGGATCCTGCCGGAACAGGATCCCCCACCTGTTGATTCTGACCTAACCGCGTTCCGGGACCTATTTTGGCTGATCCGGCACCCCTCTCATGTATAAAATATTATATATTTATATATAAAAATATAACTATTTTAAATTTATTTAAAAAAATATATATATATACGTAGGCATTCATAGACCAAATCCCGAGATTGTAATGCTGTGGAATGTGTGTTTTATTTTTTGTAAACTCAGATTTATATATGTAATGGTTTATGCCATGATTATGCGTTAGTGTTGTTGCACTGTTCAGGGGGGTGCGGCACTGTTCCGCAGGCTGCGCGCGGGGGAGTGCGCAGTTGAGTGCCGGGGAACTGGTGTGTGTTTGTGTCTGTAAATGGAGCTAGACAGACAACCGGTTTATATGAGAGTTCTTTTGATTACTGTTTTGTACGGTGTGATTGCGGCCAGCAGCAGTCAGCATTAAAGCATTCGATTACAACCACTGTCTGCATCTATCGGAGAACATTACAATATTTAAAACATTCAGGCCTGTAAGGCCCACATCATGTTTTTCACGTTTCTTTCCGCTACCATTTACTGCATTCAGGGACCTGTGCGCGTCTCTGGTCATTCCTGCGCTGTCATGTACTTTGCGTTCCAGCACCTAATGATTTACAAATTAAGCACTGAAGCCACAGCACGTTGAATAACGTGGACGTTCTTCGATCTCCCTGTAGACTGTTAAAGCAATATCACACGAGAGGCAGCGCTGTTGTAGCCCATCTAACATCAGCACCGATCAGCTCTCATGGAATGTCTCTAGTCCAATCAAATTTCAAAAATTAACACGGATTAAAATCGACCAATCAGAATTTTGGTCGGCTCAGAACGCATCGACCAATAAGTCGACTAGGACTTTACAGCCCTAGAACTTTCATTGGGTCTTTCAGCGGTGCAGTGATCTAAAACATATGACCAAACCAACAGACACAGAATCAAGTTGAAGACCCCCTCTGTGCATACTCCAACGTTGGGAAATGCTATTCAAGAAGCCTAAGTGGTGTACCACAGGCAAAAATGGGGTTTGAAATATTTACAGCAGGACATCAGTGATTTAGTTAACAATATGTTTTTCGAACATAACCGCCTCCTCCCTTTTCATGCATGGTATTATTGGTGAGTTCTTGTTTAAAGGTGGCTTCAGGAAAAGCTCAAAGCATTTTCTCAGCACTTTAATTTGTTTGCAAGCTCATCTCTCTATCTCAGCTCAATTATCATTTTTTACAGAGGCTATATGAAGCTTTTTTTCCCACAATAAACGTAACAATAGTCTTTTTATTTGACTATTTATGACTCAACCATCTCCTGATGAGCATACTGACACCTTGTCAGCTCACAGTGGGTGCACCTATAAGCTTGTATCCAATTTTTTCTATTTTCTGTCGGTTTGGATTTTCCCGCGCTGTCTGCAGATGTGACATCAAGCATGTTCATGTTAAATGTTTCAGATCACTCTGCCACTACCGGTAGTCAGCACTCACAAGCAGTTCAATGGATTGTGCGAATACACAGAAGAGACCCAGGACAACTTTCACACCAATAGTAACTCCACATAAGACTAAAAAAGTTAAACCCCTGACAAGTGCCCGAAAAAGATCGAAGATTGAGAGCGACCGGCGTAGGAGTGAGCGCTGCGAGAGCGAGCAGAAAGGAAGAGCAGTTCCGTTTTTTGGCCACAGGTGTCAGTCGCAAGTTTAAATTTCAGAAAATTGCATATAGCCCCTTTAAAGAATAAAAAAAAAAATTAGAAAACACAAAGATCTTGAAATTATATATGATGTGGTCTGGATTCTGACAGCCAAGACATTAGAAAATAAAGGCAGGATGTCATTTCAAAAAACCTGGAAGGAGCTGCTCTAAACCAGCTTGAAAATGCCCAACCTTCAGCTAAAAGTCACTGGGACCGAATCGATTTTCACTTCAGGAAACTTCCTAGCGCCACTATTTCATGCAAAAGTTAAAGTTTTCAACTTTGCTGCACAGATTAAGTCAGGGTAATATGGGGACGCTATTAAAGAAGAATAATGTTAGCCTCTAATCGGTGCATTGTTTAACAATAAGGAAGCCATCTATCAACTTCTGGCAGCTGTGCATTCCTGAATGGTCCTGTTTGAAGCATTGAGTCAAACTGGACCAAATCTGAACCTGTGCTGTAAAAGGTTTGTGGTCCAGCCCTCTCTAAATCTAACTCACTTCCTTTGATATGGTTTCCTCATCTTTCTCTCTCTTCCTTATCTCACTCTTCCTGCTCCCTCCATCGTTCTCTGCCCGGCTGAAGCTGGTCAGCGGTAAGCCGAGCCGCTCGCTCAGTTTCCTCATCTCAGCATCACTTCCCCATTAAAGGACTTACCTCACACAAAACTACTATTTAAGGACAAAAAAACAACACACACACATCTCACGGGGAGGTGGGGAGTTACCCAGTGTCAGTGTGCACACACATGCATGCGCGAGGATCTCCCAACGAGCGTGGGCAATACAGGAAATGATCCACCCCACCCCAGGGCCCACAGATAATTTCACTGTGTCATGAGGCTGATCTCTGCCTGCAAGCCATTTCCTCTGAAGCGGCAGAATTCATCTGGAGCTAAAAAGGGGGAAAAAAACTGTATTACGAGTGTATAATTTGGACTAGTTTACCAACATTAATAGCCATGGATAAAGTGGCTCTAAAAATTAAATAAAAAAGGCTACAGAGCCCTGTGAACATGCCTACATTTGAGATGTAAAACAACAATCAGGTTCTTCTTAGGGAGATGGAAAACATACATAAAAGCTAGAAATAGTTTCTGGCTTTTTAAAAAGGAGGCAGGCACATAAATGTACCTATTCATGACTGTTAGCATTTAAAACAGGCCAAACTTCCCCAGGATCAGCTGAGTGGTGATAAGCAGCTTGAATACTGCGCTCACTGAACACACAGACACAGAAAGACTGAAAAGTCCTCATCATCTTCATTTTGAGTTCAGTAGTAATCTGATGGTTATATACAAAATATCCCTTCAAAGTTTACTAATAGTTTTTGCTTTTTCTAATAAAAGATACGCATACTCAGCCAGTTAGTGAGTTTTGTTTTGATTTTATGAACTTCCATCTGGTGACACAGGTGGCTGTTAGTCACCCTGAGTGCTGGAATGTGCAGATTTCTGCTCAACCTGACAAACAACTTGACATCTCAGTGGGAATATTCCTGCTGTTATTAGTGCATCATGCATAAGAAACCTTATTTAGACCCAGACATCTGCTGCTTAGAACAAACAAAATCATATCTGGTATGTTTTTAAAGTCCATTGTTTCTGGATTCATAGCTAGCCTTAGATTCCCAATAAACAAATATCCCAGCCACCTTTAGATTTGCTGGATGTGCAATTCATGTTTAATCACTGGGAAGTTTAGCATTTGGGGGGCAGTGGGGCCCCTTCACAGTAGGGATTACAGGAAAATGACAGTAGTACCGTTTAAAAATGAAATTACTCTCAAAATTGTCTGTGACAGAAGTTATGTTAAAAACACAGTTTCAAACGCAGCCTCTCAGAGGCTCTGTAAATCCAAAAGAAAGCACCAAGCGTTTGGTTTTCCTTAAAAAAGCTAATAAAACGACTAGCTCTCTGCCACTAGCTGCCAATCGGTCAATGTCAGGTAACTTTAATATGGATGTTCATGATCTTGTTTTTATGTTTAACTTGGTTTCCTGGACTGCCAGCATTGTACTGGAGTGTCTGCTTGTAGTCAACAAGACTACCAAAAATAATAAAAAGGCTTTTTGTCTCAAGTCTTTCTTTGTTAAAAGCATCAGAACAAGAAAGAGATGGAACTTCCTGTAAATTTTGAGTAAGAGCCCTTGTAAAAACACAAAAGATGGGATGCTGGTCATTTAGTGGTTTCAGTCTGCAGACTATAATTTGTCTGTTAACCAGAGGTGAAGTTCACATGTCATTTTCTTTCCAAGTCTCAAGTCTTTCAGAAATTAACATTTTATTGTCAATTCAATGACGCCCAGGTCAACTCTAACCCTACTTTGCTTTACTGTTTTTTTCAATCACCACATCAACATTTATTAATTATTTTATCTTTTAAACATTTAATTCACTATCCAAAAAAAGAATGCTTTATATTATTCTGAAAATTGTTCAAATTTAATATTTACATTAGAATAAATTTAAAAAAAACATTTATTCTCCGAGAAAAATAATAAACAAAGATGAAGGTCTGTTAATGTTGAATTACTGAATAAATTAAATTCATTTTTGGTCTTGGAAGTGAACACCTGTTTATCCCAATCTTCATATTGTCTCTAAATATGGTTTAAAGGGTTTTCTTCTTTTCACCGTGAGGTCGACAGTTTTTATTATTTATATTGGGAAACCATTTTCTAAATTCACATTTATAACCTTGTTTCCATTTTTAATAGCACAGATGTCCATTAAAAGTATAAACTACAACATAATGAACGAGAATGTTTTTTAGCTCATTAAATGTGTTTTGAATGAACAGAACAGGAAGTGCTTCATCAAAACATACTTCCAGTTGGAACGGTCCTTTTAATGTTGCAGCAAACTCAACTGTAGTCGAATGTTGGCGGCAAGTTATGTTTAGTTTGCTCTGAAATGATCTAAAGTCATTCAATACAGCGTTCATTTGGAGACATTCTTGTGCTTATTATTATGAAGCGACAGCTAACAAGAACAGATCATTCTGAGCCATTTGCACTCAATACGCCACCAACGTCTCTGGTTAATAATCAACCCAGTCCTAAAACAGACGCAGCAGCTGCTGTCTGTAGCTCACACACCGGGGAGACGGGTCAGGGTTGCGGAGTATGTGTTAGAAAGATTAAATCTGCAGCTCTGATTTGTCTCCCCAGGTGGTTTTACAATAATTTACACCTTGGGACAAGTGATCAAAAAAACTCACATGGAATCGTTAAGAGACATGTTTGAATCGTCAATCAACGACACAAAGCTGAATAATTGGAAGGGTCAGTGACTCATGTGTCCTAATTGCACCATTAATGGCTTCAATTGCCCTATTAGTGTGATTGTTCTGGGTACAATTTATGCAGTTAAAACTAGAAGTGTACATACAATGAATAAAAAGAAACACTTTTTTTAACCGTCTGTTAAATCAGACCAAACCTTTCTTGCTTTAGGTCAGTTAGAATTACCAAAATGATTTCTATTTGCTAAATGCCACAATAATGAGAGAAAGAATATGTCCAATTTATTTATTATCGTCTTCAAAATTGGAACTTTATGTAAACTGGTCTATGTCAACTTCTGATTTCAACTGTGAGCCTGTTACTTTTAACCATGTTCAGAACTGAAGAAGCCTTTTGGATAAGAAGTGAAACATCTTCAAGAAATAAGAGAAGCCCAGTTGGCTTCTACTTCAACATGTAGGACAGAGTTTGTTTCTATAATTTTGATTCAGCAACTAGCTTCATCGAGAAAACCATAAACTGTGAAAAACTTTATTTCCATTTGGTAAAAGACTTCAGCAGCTCTTGTGAGAAGGTCAAAATCAATTTGATGCAAAAAAAATGATTGCAGTGATTGATATCATCAGTTTGTTTTTTTGTGTGCAAAAGTTACAGCATTAAACTCATTCCAGTAAACTTTAAAAACATTTAAAATATGTCCAATCCAATAAATTACTCAGAGCATAAAAACTGGAAACTCTAAATGTTTTCTGTAAAACATCAGGATTACCAGAGATACTGGTTGTTGTAATTAATCTGCTGCCGGGAAATGAAAATGACTGCAAACAGTTTTCCTATATTCCATTACTAGAAACAACACCTACAAGGCTCCAGGGAACATTTAAACGCTTCTCAGTCAATGTGACTATTTATAAATATCAATTTACTGGCTAGTGTCTGGAGAACAGTGGAGCTGATTCAATTATTTAAACTTTAAACTGCACCTATTACACTCGCATTATTGATAACCAGCAGATCGGAGTAAAAAAACAACATGATTGGTTAAACTGACTAAATTCAAGCTTGTGCATTTCAACCAAAAATTTTATATTTGGGGAAAAAAAGTCAAAGCAACACGTCGGTTTTTTGTGGCATTTCTGACAGGGAATTCTGAAAATTCTACTTCCGAGTAGAAAGATAATGTGCCACAAGTCGTTGACCACAAGCTTTCAGGATCAACATAACCATTAGGTTGGAACTAAATGGTCAGCTCAGAAGACGAGCTTACTTGACATTGGGTTCGAAAGAACGACACGAGTTTTTAAACAAAAAAACGGCAAAAAAAGAAGAAGAAAAAGAAATTGATCAAAAAGCGAAGCTCTGGATTTACAGATGCAGCAACAAATCTATATTGCGATATAATCTGAGGCATGTGCGGTAACGATATTTATTGCAATATTGTTTTCTTCTGTTGATATATGTCAAAAGGATTGTTTTTGAACATTCTCACATACCGGATACATTGCAGCAGAACGAGGACTTCAAAAAAGTGTCGAACGCCATTAAAAGAACATTTATTGTGCTGATGTATTTTTTTAAAATACAAAACCTTTTAGGTAATTTTTAAGGTGTATCATCTTTGTCCAAACAACGTAAAACAAAAATTCTCATTACATAAATAAAGATGAAGCTATTTTAAATACAATAGAAGCTGAATGTTGTGAAAACACATTTAGCATTGTGTTGAGAACCAACACAACACACAGTGTGTGTGTGTGTGTGTGTGTGTGTGTGTGTGTGTGTGTGTGTGTGTGTGTGTGTGTGTGTGTGTGTGTGTGTATATATATATATATATATATATATATATATATATATATCTTCCTGCTTTCCTGATTACTTATTAATTTAATATTGCACAAAAATAAAGCTGCACATATTATAACTAAAAACGCTTCTACAGGTTTCAGTTCCATTAAATAGAAAACAAATTTTAAACTTACAATATCTAGTGTGAATACGAACACTGAACATACAGATGATCGCAAGGAGGATCAGTAGAGATTGATCCTCCTTACGTACCCGGTATCAAGTGGGTAAGGCTTTTTTCTTCTTCTTCTTCTTCTTTTTTTTAACGTTTAACGCTCAGAATTGATGCCAGAGTACCAAGAGAAACCCAACAGATTTACTTTCACAAGTAAAGCATAACAGCTTTTGCTATAGTACTCCATATAGGAGTAAGAAATCTTTATTAGAAATTGCTGTGTGAAAAGCTCATGGTACCAATTATTACACGTTGTATTTGAGGTAACCTCAGCCCAATAGTGCATCTGTAAACAGGAGCCATCGATCCGCCTCCCAGGAATCGACACAAACAGACATCCAGTAGTAGATGCAGCTTGATGACATCATCAACAAGTGCAATCGCTGTAGGCCAGTATAGTCACTGTCTAAATTTATATAATTTCTACCTTATACTATTTATATAGCCCACTACTACAATCCAATCCTTTAAATCGGGGTTTTAGCCTGGATTTAAACAAACTCAGTGTTTCTGCATTTTTGCAGATTTCTGAGAGTTTTTGCAAGATCAGAGCAGCATAACAACTGAACTGGAGACTGCTTCTCCATGTTTGGTTCTGATTCAGCAGATTTGAACCAGAAGATCTGAGTGGTCCGGAGAGTTAATACGACAACAAATCTTTAATGTACTTTGGTGCCAAGCCATTTAGTATAAGTATTTTGAAGTCTATTCTCTGAGGTACAGGGAGCCGGTGTAAGGACTTCAGAACTGGGGTGATGTGCTCTACTTTGAGACACCAGTGGCGTACTGGGTCAGCTGCAGCTGTCTGACTTTTCAATGCAGAGCCAACGCTCCTCTGCATTTAAAAGAGTCAGCAGAGCTGGTTCTTGCATCTGATCGGGATTCCTCCTGGATGCGTCTTTTAGGGACACAGAATCAGGTCTGTTCAAGAAAAGGAACACCTTTGAATCAACAAGAAAGCGTTGCTGGGAAAAGCGACAGCTGGGTTTTCCTCCTGGACCTGTTTTCAGGGACTGTTGTGTTTGTTTTTGTTTATTGTGGAATAGGATCAACAAATCTGTCTGAGTCTGTATGCTCCAAAAAAAAGAAAGGCAAAAAAGCGAGCTGAGAAGTAATTCAGCTGTAAACCTCAAATTACGATCCTTAAATCCTATTTGCAACCTTTTCAGCCTATATTTGTCAATAAAATGCAAAGTTATAAACCGCTCTGTGCTCGAGGAAGTGATCTACTTATCCAGAGCACAAGGTCTTAAACAAATTACTATTGATACAAGTGATTAAAACCTACACAGCAAGCTCCTTCAGCACGGTGTCACAAATCTCATGGAAGGCATGTTAACAACCCGGCCTTAGTATCTCCCTGAGCTAAAAGGGGTGTTTATTTATTTATATATATATATATATATATATATATATATATATATATATATATATATATATATCTTATCAGAAAGAGTGGGTCTGTATCTTTCAGATGGGTGTTTATCTATTTTTATATTGTCATCCAGCTAGATGGTTATAGCCTGTTGCTTAGCAGCTCCAAAAGAAGAAAAAGTTGAAACTACTAAGAAGGAGTAGGCAGGAAACTAGCAGAGCTCCTTTTCTGCACGTTCTATTGTTATTATTAACCAAATCTGCTGCTGACCATTGCCTGCTTCCACTCTTAATCATAAGAGAAAAATATGTGTATCTCCTCATCAGGAAAGCAATGTAGTTAAAGCTAAAAGATGCACTAAAAGGAAAAAAAGAAGGAAAAAACCCCACTAATAGTGAACAGTCACCCTCGGATCACAGCCGCTTCGCGTCCCAGCCTCCCTGTACCCGTCTCTTCGGCAGGCATGTGGAACGGGAAAAACAGCCCTGCTCTGGGCTTTAAAAGGATTGAGGAGAAAGTTAATGTTTTGATTAAATTCCAGCAATCTTTAAAAATAGTCCTGCAGATAAACGGCAGAGACGGGCAGAGCCAGAGGACCGTGCCAGGCCGGGCCAATAAACTCCCCGACAGAGACCCGAAAGCAGGAATCCTGGGCTCGCAAATAGCACAGTTAATGTCTCCATGGGAAATAACAAGAGCATGTCTTATTCATGCCTCTGACAGAAATCTGTCAGAGGCATGCTCCTGTGCCCTTCATATTTTTTGGCACCCACGTTTTATTATGAGGCATATCAAGGAAGGTGCCAGAAAAACCGCAAGAAGGGGACAACGTACAAGTTCCCGCAGCCGGCCCGAACTGCTCACACTAACCAGCCTTACTCTGTGCTAACAATACATACATTATGCAACCTGAAATGTGTGGGTGATATCAACTCCAGGGGACAAGATATGAGAGGATTTAAGCACAGCTTTGTGTTGCGAAATTTAAATACAGAAAATGAAAGGGAGGACTACATGTTTCGAGGATGGATCCTTCTTCTTCTTCTTAATTTTTGTAGAACTGTCAGACATGGTGACAGAGTTGGGAGGATGACCGACGCCTATGGATGGGAAGCAAACGCTCACATGGATCGCATCAGGCTGAATAACTGTTGGCAACATGTAGGACTCATTGCAACTCCTCTTTTCTTCTCATGACAAATGATTTACAAAATGCCCCAAACAATCAGAGGATTCGTCAGATAAAATAACCATGCAACTTTTCTGCTGAACATCCTTGTACTTCCTGCAGAGCTTCGATCAGCCACTGGTGTTGGTCTTGGACAGGAGCGACTTCTTTGCAGACACTGTTGCTGTCCAAGGGTCTTCACTTTCATGTCCATTCAAATGCACTTAAAAGCACCTGCTGCCAATATTGAACAAGCTCTGCAAGGGTGGTCATGTTATTCTGCATGGTACTCCTCAGAAAAAAAGATGGCCATGGAGATCTCTCCTTCAAGTCTCCATTACTGCAACTGAACGTCTCAGTAAAGTCCTTGAAGCACAAGAAAACCGTTCTCTCAGCTGCAGCTTTCCTAGCAGCAGCTTCCTCACATTTAGGGTCATTTTGATGCAAAACATTGACCACTGCATGCTTTATTTTGGAGATAACCATTGCCAACACATGACGACAATAGTGACTTCAAGCACATCTGTTCCTCTTTAATAGCAATCGGATTGGTAAAAAAAAAAAGGCCAGGACTCAATAGGTTAACTTGGGCTGATGAATGAATTTTAAAAACTCTTAGCGATGAGTTAATCCACATTCTTTGATTCTACACAATAGTACAACAAAAATTGGACTAATCACAAAACTGAAGCAACAAAAGGCCTTGTTTCACTCTAAAAGCTTTTGCATCCAGAGTCATCACTATCATCAGCTAAATTTTACAAATAATAATCAAAAACCCCAATTATTGCCACAATTCAGATGATATATTCTGCAGAATGTTCCCAGCCTCGGGAAATAATGTGATTACATTTATCAGATTAATCTGCTGATATCTAAACATCTCAAAGCTTTTACATCATATAATTTCAGCTGTTTTGCGATGGTATTCAAGGCAGAATATGCTTTTAAAATTGAAAACACTCAGACTAATAGAAAGATCCAACTGGGCTTGGTGTCAGTTTCAATTATTAGGCATGAACATGGCTAAATTTTTATACAAATGTTAGTATTGCGACAGACTATTTGAATTACGACTGCCAGATTCAACAGTGCAACACTGAGCTCAACAGAGCACGCACAAATCTTCTTGTTTAGGTTCGTTAAAGGAAACGAAAGCTGTATGAACTCACAGACAATCCAAAGCTGTTTGGCGATGCATTGTATTGCTCCACTGCTGCTGCTGGCTACACACAATGCAGCTTGTTGTCGCTAAGATCAACAGAATAATGAATCTGCTTGTGAAAATGAATGCAAAAGTCCCTGAATCAGTACATGAGTGTGTGTAGGAGGTAGTGTTTCACCATCGGGTTGTGATGGAGAGATAAAAAAGAGGCCAGATGGATAAAGCGGTGTGAATGTGTGGGAGCCTTCTGTTCTCCTCTGCTCCCTTCTCTCACAGTTTAAACTAAAAATAAGACTCTGGTATCAAACTCTTCAAGATGGTATCAAACCAGGAGGTGAGAGCTCTCCAGAAGACAACCAGTGACAGGGAACAAAGCAGTCAAGTATGGTTAATCACTGGGGGTAATTTTAAAATCAGTTCTATATAACTATAATGTGTAAATGGTTTGCAGAAAATATCAAATCAATTATTTACACAAATTAAGCTAAATCGAAACCTTTTTGTTTAAAAAAAAAAAGACCCGACTGGCTGGATGACAACAAAAATCAGATCTTTCCAGACTAAGACTAGACGAAGACTAAAAAGCGTTGAGACACGGATGCAGGTCATTCAGGATGAGAGAGCAAGACTTTCAGCAGATACCAGAAAGGAGGAATAGAATAAGAGGATGTAACCGTTTTGTCCTCATGAGTTTTTATCTTTGGTGCGTCATGGAGCATGTTGGATTAAAAACATTCTGACAGCCATCTGGAAATCACAGAGTTGAGAAAACGAAGATACATTCACAAGGCAATAGATAAAGAATGTTATAGGTAATGTTAGCTATGCCATCTGTGCCAATGACTAGTATAAAATGCTAAAATATCAAAAGCCACTTTAAAAACATCGAGAGAAGATCATTGTCATGTTACAAAAAACCCATGTTTTAAAGTAACTGTTCCTTCACTGCTCCAAATATAAATACTCGAAGGCCGCTCACAACACACAGTAAAGAACAAAGTACTTTAAACAATGTTCCTGTATCTTCTCATAATATAGTTATTTAACTAAATGACTTAAAACTGACAAAATAAATAAATAAATAAAATAATACAAAAACAACACACTCTGCGCAGGTTTAAAAAGGAAGTGTAATGAGCTCCCATCTCCCCCAGCTGGGGATCAAGGGCAAACTTAACTAAAAGTGAACTTCGCCATGATTGTGCTGGTTGCTGGGAGACTGAAGGAGTACGGATTGTTAAGGCTGTAGTCTGAATGCAGTCTGTACCTGATAGTTTACCAAAGAAAACCCAGATATCACATTTTTATTGTTTTACAGTTAGTGCACCTACATCCAGCAAGAGAAAGCCAAATGATTGCCTTAATCTGACTGAAATTTGACTTTTGAAATGCATGTATACACCTTAGTCCAACTGAAGTCACTAGAGTTTGAGTAATCAAGCTAAGGCACCCAGATAATGCGGTAAGTAAATCGAATTTCTCACCACGTAAACTTCTATCCCGCCTCAGCCGAGCTTTAGGGGAAGTGATGAGACTGCAGAAGCAGGAATAGCAACACCGGTACACGACAACACAGCAGCAACAAGTGTAACACAATCAAACAGTACAGTACTTACTAAATGTTCTGTGCTGCAGCATTGTCGTCCATTTCTTCCCTCATTGTTCATATCCTGCTTTTACTCCATCTGTTTCGCTGCTGTCAGCATTTGTTTACTAGTGCGACACTCTAGGCCAACTGGAAAAATCCAAGGTGAAAAGGCGCATGTCGCTACCTCGAACGCTTATTTCAATAATTCGATTTTCTGAGTGACATTTAAACTGGGATAAAGGCTCCCATTCTGGTTAAGCTATTAGTCCGATTTTTGCCAAAAGCTTGATTTAGATGTGCATGTAAACGTACCAGCTGTCTATTTATTAGGACTTGGTATTCAGGTCATCTCCAAGAAGGGATGATTGAAATAAAAGCAAGTTTTACATAATATTTTCTGTCATTTATTTTTAAGAATGGAAAGGGAGAGGAAAAAAGAATTGACATAAAAAATCAAATTTGGCATGAAAAAATGGCAAAGATTTTATTTTTCATCCCTATCGCCCAAAGATTTTAGTTTTAATTTATATCGCCCAGCCCTGACCTCCGTTAATTTTTTAGAAACAGTTGGATAATGTCTAATGACATGTTAAATTTTTGAAAATACATCTTTAAATCAAAAATGACCTTTCTTCAAATAGTACCAGAGAATGTTAAATATCGACAAAAATAATATGAAAAATATGATCGCGATAGAATTTTTTACCATATCGCCCAGCCCTAGTGGGGAAGAAGAAGCTACATGGCATGTATGTTTACAATGATTCCAAACCAGAAAGAAAGAAACAATTATATATTTATTGCAAGTCATAACTGTTTTTGAACATTCCCCAACATTATTGCATATCACATGTTTTCCAGATATTATGCAACTCTACTTTAATGTTATCTGCACTGTGTAGAGGGCAATGTGACAGTCTCGTTAGTATGATTCACACTCAGGCTTCAGAGATTAGGTATGATCACCATGTTGAAGACTTCATATGTGCAAAGATTCAGCATCTCAGCAACATGTCAGACAGGGCAAAAAAACTCAGCTAGCTAAGGTAAAGGCTGGAGGTCTTTACTTTGGACCAATTAAGGAAATTGAACTTCAAGTTGTACCACTGAGAGATTAATGGCCAAAAGGATTTGGAGTCGACCTTTTACTCCATCTTTAGCATCTTCTATCCCCGATTGGTGTGGATAGCATTACTATCAACTGTGGCTTAGGGGTAGAGTAGTCATCCTGCAATCAGAAGGTTGCAGTTCTGCGTATCGCTGTATAAATGTGTGTACGTTCGTGAGTGCGAAATGGGTGAATTTTCCAGTAAAGATTAAATAATGGGGGCGTTGCGTAGCGTAGTGGTTAGTGCGGGCGCCCCATTTACGGAGTTTTCAGTCCTCAATGCGGTCGTCCCGGGTTCATGTCCCGTCCTGGTGGACCTTTACTGCATGTCTTCCCCTACTTCCCTCCCCCTTCTATGGACTATCCACTGCCAAATAAAGGCCACTGTGGCCACAAAAACCTTTTTTTTAAAAGATTAAATAATGGAGACTATGTCCTCTACCTACAATCAATCTGGAATGTAATACTTCCCACTTTTCCCATTCTAAACCAAATGTGGGAAATATGAGAAGAACATTTGACATTTTCAAAGACAAGTGGTCAAATTAAAATGGTGGCGCTTTCTATCTTGATACAAATCTTTCATCCTTTTACATTTATAGAAAACAGGTCAAATCCCAAGGTACCAACAGCAGCATAACGACACATTTGATGTCCTGAGTCTTTCATAGCAGTGGAGCAAAACCTAAAAAAGTCCATGCGAAAGCCTGAGGATCTCACCAAAGGAGGTGTGTAGCAGAGAGACTGGTTTGTTTTCAAGAAAATGAAAAAAAAAACTGACTGGGGCCACCATCCCCCAGTGCCTTATAAGGCAGTGTTTCTTTCCAGCAAGCACTCTGAAGCTTAGGCGAGAGAGCAAGTCGACTACACTCCAGAGATGAAGCAGATTTTAAGCTCGACTCTCTGACAACAGGACAAGCTGGAGCTACCCTGTCCTCCCTGTAAATAGAGCGACACACTAAAGGGTTCAAAGCGTAGAATGGAAGGGATATAATGAAGGAAAATAGAGGGAAAGAATCCCTGTGATGGGAGATGTTGAGCGAGAGGAACAGCAGCAAAGGATAGGAACAAGATAAGTCGACAACAGCAAAAGAAAAACTAAAATAGCGGCAGGACATCCCACTACCCCCAAGGTGTCCCTATCATTCATGTGTCCTTAAGATCTGTGTATAAAGTTGGACACAGTAGGTCTGCAGCAGAGTCGAAACACGCTGAACTGGAGCTACAGCAGAAGTACCTGCAGAGCGTTTACCAAGCCTGAGAGGAGAGGCAGGGGAAAAGAGATAAGGTTAAAAAGTAAAAGAGGGAAAGTGTAGCCTTTCCTAGGGACTTTGAGCCTCATGTTCAGCTGCCAACTATTTACTCAGTGAGGTCATTTCCTTTAGGACGGCAGGAAAGCAACAAAACTTGCAATCAAGGTCCAGATTTGTTGTTTTCCCAACTTTAAAACGTCCCTTTCGTTTCGCTTGTCCTCAAACATCGTTCTCCAATGAGCAGTGATGCTCAGATAAATTCACGATATAATCAGCAGTCAAAGGTTTGCATGAGGGGAAGGTGGCTGAGACCTCATGTTACACCTCAGTATCGCAAAGGAAAGCTTTTTTTTTTGCAGATGACAAATTATATGAGCTGTATATAAGCAAACTGGCAAGAGTTTCTGCAGATTCCTCGCTGTCAAGTTTCTCAGGAGAGCGAGCTGCTTGGCAGGATCTAAACACATCCTCCTACACACCAACCTATAAGCAGGAACCTGGAGCAAATTCATGACTAAACGTCAACAGTTCAGCTTCTTCCAATGAGTTTCTTTTTTCAGCTGTTGCTAAGATACAACAGCAGGCGGCTGAGGTTATGAACAATTATCAAGGCACTTGGAGAATGTATGTTTTTATTCGACCTGCAAAAAAGGGCATGCCTGAGCTCTCCGAGCGTCTGAATCCCACCCTGGCCAGTAAAACTTCTTGATCCCAACGACGGCAGTGGAGCGGCTAAAAATGTAAAACTGCAGCCTGTCCTCTGCGACGCACACTTCCTACTCCAACTTTTCTCTCAACACCTCCGAGTTCAGGAAGTAAACACCACCGGAGCAGAGTAAGTTCTTTGGTGGACGTTCAAAGGGGAAACCAGTACTGGGTGATGGCGAGGGAAAAGAGATGAGGGGCACGGGGTATTAGAGGAGCAAAGCAAAGCAAATAAATTATTTCAAAAAGCTGAAAGTAAGCAATAAATAAGCTGTTTTGAAACCCCTTTCATTTTCCCCCCAAATTCCAACTTTTCCCATTTATTTCCTTTCAATCCCATGGTTTTTTTTAATCAAATGAACACCTAAAGAAGTATCTATTCATAAGGTTGATGTATAAAGTTTCAGCAGTTTATTAAGAATGTTTCATAAATGTATAGGTATTAAGTTTTATGTAATAGATTAATGCTTCTGCAGCTTTTTTTTCTGTTAATTAAATACTTCAGAGAATCCATACAACTTTGCAATGAACCCCCCCTTTAACAATTTCCAACGTTTTTTTTAATTGTTGATCCAGTACTTTTAAAATCTGATTTTAAGGCAAGGCAAATGTATATGTATAGCACACTTTCTGCAAAAAAGGCAATTCAAGGTGCTTTGGGTGATTAGGGGATAAATACTTTATTAATTTAATTAAACTGGCCTTTAATCCTTAGTAGCACGAGTCACATTTTATATGATGTTTGTGTCTTCCATGTTCTTAGCTTAGTGCTCTTTTTTTTCCACTGTAAAAATATTCATAACTTTTGGATGTACAGAACTATATAAATTAATGTAGTTTTTTTTTAGTTTTGACTTTTTGGCCACACTGGCTTCAGATCAAACAATTTCAAAAAAATAAAACAAAAATAACCAGGGTGAATACTAAATTGCTCTTAAATATGAGTGTGTGTATGGAGTGTGTGCATGCTGGTTCTGTGTCTCTGTGTTGACCTGTACTGAACTGGCGACCTGTCCAGGCTGCACCCTGCCTCTGGAGATAGATAGGCTAGTTATACTTGTTCCAACATAGAAAGGAGAAAGAAAAAAAAATCTATAAACTCTGTACAGTAAGAACGTCAAAATTGTTACTGAAAGTATTTTTGTTTAAGTCACTGTATGAAATCCAGGACAATACATGCTTTAGCTATGACAATAAAACAAAAATGTTATTAATAATTAAATTCAAATTCAAAAATACTTTATTGATCCCAGAGGGAAATTAAGTGTTGTAGCTCATATAATTAATTCTTTAAGGAGTTGTTGTAGATGATGATGGCTGTGGGCAGGAAGGATTTCCTGTAGCGGTCTGTATTCCAGCGAAACTGAAGAAGCCTCCGACTGAAGACGCTCCGTTGTTGTATGACTGACTCATGAAGAGGATGCTCAGGGTTGTCCATAATTTTTTAGATTTTATGAAGAATACTTCTTTGCATCATCATCTCCAGATTTTCCACAGTCGTCCCAAGAACAGAACCAGCCTTCTTTATCAGGTTGTTTAGCCTATTTAAGTCCCTGGCTCTGATACTGCTACCCCAACAGATGATGGCTGAAGAGATTACACTCTCCACAACAGACTTGTAGAAGATCTCCAGCATCTTGCTGCAAACTTTGAAGGACCTAAGCTTCCTCAAGAAGTACAGTCTGCTCTGTCCCTTCTTGCAGACGGCTTCACTGTTCAGTCTCCAGTCCAGTCTGTTGTCAAGGTGAACTCCGAGGTATTTATATTCCTCAACCACCTCCACTTCTTCTCCCATGATGGAAACAGTGTTTGACTTATCCCTGTTTCTTCTGAAATCTACAATCATCTCCTTTGTTTTGTTCACATTCAAGGTGAGACGATTGTTTACACACCATGTCACAAAGCGGTCCACCAGCTCTCTGTATTCAGCTTCTTGTCCATCTCTGATAAACCCGACAATTGCAGAGTCATCTGAGTATTTGTGCAGATGATAGGTCTCTGATTTGTACTGGAAGTCTGAGGTGTACAGAGTGAAAAGGAATGGTGAGAGTACGGTCCCCTGTGGTGCTCCTGTGCTGCTGACCACCTGGTTTGACACACAATTCTTCAGTCTCACAAATTGTGGTCTGTTGGTCAGGTAGTCATTGATCCAGGCGATTGTTGAGGGCTCCACCTGTATCTTCAGGAGTTTCTGACAAAGCAAATCAGGCTGAATTGTGTTAAATGCACTGGAGAAATCAAAGAACATGATCCTCACAGTGCTGCCTGCTTTGTCCAGATGACAGTGGGTTGGTTGAAGTAGGTGGATGATGGCATCTTCAACTCCAACTCCACAGCGATAAGCAAACTGCAGCGGGTCCTGATACGTTCTTGTTTGCTTACTCAGGGGGGCCAACAGGAGTCTCTCTAGGACGTTCATGATGTGGGATGTCAGGGCAACGGGTCTATAGTCATTGATGACTGATGGGTGAGTTCTTTTGGGTACTGGAACAAGGCAGGATGTCTTCCACAACACTGGAACCTTCTCCTGAGTTAGGCTAAGGTTGAAGAGGTGCTGCAGAATCCCACAGAGCTGCTCAGCACAGGCCTTCAGGACTCTGGGGCTGACACCATCTGGACCTGCAGCCTTGTTCCGGTTCAGTTTCTCCAGCTGCCTCTTCACCTGACTTTTGGAGACAGACAAGTGGGAGGGGGAGGCAAAGGGGGTAGCAGCATTTCCTGACTTGGTGTAAGTCAAACTTGTGGAATTAGAAGAGTCCATGGCTGAGGTGAAGGATAAAACATCCGAGGTGTAACAGGAAAGCTGTGGTTCAGAGGAGGGTGGGATGTCTGTTTGGCTGGGAACAGGAGAGGAGGATGCTGAGCTAGTTCCTGAACTGAACCTGTTGAAGAATGTGTTCAGTTCATTGGCTCTGTCCAGACTTCCATCTATCCAATCCTTCTTGTCCTTAAAACCGGTGATCTTTCTCATTCCTGACCAGACATCTCTGATATTGTTCCTCTGTAGTTTGTTCTCCATCTTATTCAATGATCAATATAAGTTCAAATGTTTTAGCGATAGTGTAATCCCACTTATTTTAATAATAATAATATCTATTAGTTCATGCAAAACAATTTGTTTTGTATCACGGTATTTTCAATCAAGATTTAACCTACTGTGAAAATCCCAAACAAGCTCATTACAGGACATTGAAAGTCTTCAAAATAATATTAAAAATAGATCATAGCAAGTGTTTAAAACCTTTTTAATGGATCTTTTTCTATTTTCTAACAGCTATGATTTGGCAGCCACCGTTTAACAAAAACTAATGATAATCTCACTACTGTGGTAACCTCTATTAAATCCCCACCACGGAGACTAATTCAAAACTGATATAAAAACATTAAAGTTCACAAAAAGCTGGCTCAGATTTTTAGACTTAGATCAGAGTTTGAAACCATGGAGATGCAAAAGCACAACAAAAAACACATCAAGTGCACGTTTTCCCTCTTCTCTAAGGTTCTTGAGTCCCATGGAAAAATGTCCATAACCAACTGGAACAAGAAAATGTTTTGGGAAGATCTACCTTTCCCATTTAAGCCTAAAGTTATTATATACACACACATACGCACAGTTGAGTAATGGAAATTATTTTTTTTCCACAACTGCATGCAAGTAAGGACTCACCAGGTCCAGCTGCACTTCTTCAAACAGGCACTTCTCTAAGCTATGAATTTCCCTTCCCCACCTTAAGTAGCATCAATGTACAGGCTCTAAATACTTCAGGTACTTCAGATATTTTGTTTCCCAAACACATGCAGGCATCAAAATGTATCAGAGGAGAAAGGTTCACACTAATAGCTCGTGAAGACATGAACACATGCAAACACAAAATCACAAGTGAAAAACAAGTTTTTTCCACCTCAAATCATATTTATGTCTCTGAAAATAACTATGGCTTTGTGGAAAGGAGGGTATGGGAAAACAACATGTTCTGTACATATAAGTTAATTAGAAACAACTCCAAATAAAAATCAATTTAAATGAAAAAAGTTGCACTTTTGCTAATATATCTGTCTCTTAACTTCAGTACTGTGCCCATGCTAAATAATAATAAAAACATTAGTTTCAGCTTTTATAAAGGGTAAAAAATTCTTAATGCAAACATTAAATTACATTTTATCTATTTTTTTGAGCCAAATGTTTTTATACTCATGTAAAATTCTTTATTTACACGCTCTGACATTCTTTCTCAGCCACTAATCTAAACAAAATGTGTCATATTTTAATGCACATCTAAGGGTTTGGTATAGAAACTACACAGTCTATCAAATTTAGTCTTACATATAATCATGATCTCAGATCAACCTTCACCTTATGCAAACTTTGGGGATAATTTGGCTGCATGCAGCTAGCTCTCTGCTGACTGTACTGCTGGGCTTTCAGTGCATCTCTTTGTATAGAAAAGATCAACTGGTCTTTAGCAAGTGCCGAATTGATTTAAATCTAACCTCAAGTGTACAAAAACACAACAGAAACCAAAAAACACAACAAAACCAAACAGTGTGCTTATTAAACAAAGATGAAGCTAAAATAGAGAAAAGGCTAAGCATAAATCAAAGTTTAGCCTTCTAGCTTTCAATGGATTTAAGAGAGAACGTAGCAACCAATTGATTAACTGATCATAACAGTATGACCACCTCTATAAAAGAGCCTTATCATTATTGCTTTGAAACATACATGTGAGTGATAACGCAACGTGAAGTGGAAAAAAACACACTAAAAACTGCAGCAATGACCTTAGAGTAGGGAGCTCAAAATCCAGTCCTTGCAGGCCGACGTTCTACAACCTTTACCTGCATCTCTGTTTCAGCACACCACCACCTAATCATTAGGTCGATAGCAGACTCTCTAGAACGGGACCGCGTGCTGAGGAGTTACAGGAGAGCGTGAGGTTCGAGACCGCCGCCTCAGGGAAACAACTGTAGCTACTTAATAATCTGGGAACTATTACAAACTATTTTAAGTCCATCACTCTCCAGGGAAAATCATTGGTCACAAGTGGAACACATTTGCCAGTTGCCAATCGTCCCAAGAGAGGAAGTCCCTGCAAATTCACCCCAAGGTCAGAGTGTGCAATGCTCAAAGAAACAGCTAAAAGCTCTATCTGAGCCTCTAGCATTTGTTTATTGTTTAAGTTCACGACAGAACAACTGGAAAAAGACTAAACGGGTAAAGCATGTATAGAGGGGTTCACGGATAAAGCCTCTTTTCTCTTAAAAAAGAAAACACTTGGCAAATAAACTAAAAACCCCAAGACTTCTCAAACAATATCATTTGGACAGATGAGATGGTCTTTTAATTTATTATTTTCTCAACAATCTTCTATTATCCTATGTGTTGCCTTCTTATAATTGTTCAACGTTAAAGTACTGAGATGCATTTCACGAATCTCATGCATCTTGCCTAATTATGTTGATCTCAAATGAGAAACTCCTTATGTTATTGGTTTAAACACATACTATAGCAGCAGCTACGGTTAGTCGCTATTGATAGCGTTGTATACGTATTCTGCAGCTGCATGTACCATTGATGCCCCCTAAATGTCATCTACCAGCAGTATAACAAAGGATATCAAGATTTGGGCTTGGCCACCTTGCGCTTATTAAATGTGAAGCTAGACTCATCAGCAGGACAATGAAGCACAGAAGAAAAGAAGAAAAGAGACTCAGGGTGTTGTAATGGCCCCGACCAACATCCAGACCTAAACCTAACTTCAATGCTCTGGTGGGACCTTCAGAAAGTGGTGCAGAAGCAAATGTCTGGCAAGTTTAATGAAGTAAAGCAATGTTGGAAATAATAGTGAGTCAAAAACAATAACAGACTGAGAAAACAAAACAAAAAACATACAGTAAATGACTAAAGTTACTGCTGCCACGATGATCTTTACTATGTCCACAAAAAAGAAAACCCCAGAGCTCAAAGATTGTTTGTTTTGGTCTCACAATGACTGTAATGATAACTGTGTGCATTCCTTTATCAAAATAAATTACATCAATGACAACTATGGGATTGCTGACGGAGTTTTGACAATCGTTTAAAAAGTCGGCCCCAGTAGAGATGTTTTTTTTCTTACCAGTGAGCAACCGGTTATTAACCTGATGTGCAGACATAACAGGGGCACAGGCGGGAGTTTTTTGGCCGGAAATATTAGTCCCAGAGAGCTCTCCAGCAGGGACATTCTCCTGCAGTTAATCCTAATCTGCAGACACGCTTCAAAGAGCCCCAAACTGCACTGTCTGCTCTGCGTCTTAACTATTAATCAGGCCTGTCTGAAGTGCATCCACAGCCTGCTTCTAACCGGGTCTTTATTAAAAGGTGAACATTACATCAAGGTGTCCGATTTCTCCGAGGTGCTCGGTGCCAAAAGTGTGCATGCGTGTGTCTTAGGTTACAGACACCAGCATTAATAAACCATCCAAGTGGACTTACCAGCAAACTTTCCAGGTTTATGGCAGATCTGGGGTCTCTGATCAGGTCCTCCAGCTTCTTCAGCCGGTTTTCCATCCTCCTCTCAGCGCCCAGCGACATGGCTGATTAAAACAAGGTTTCTCTGTGGATTATAAGGAAGTTTCCCCCTGAACTGAGGAGTTTACATGGGAGCCCCTCTTTTGTTCCTGGCTAACGACCGGAGGCCTGGAGGCGCAGCCTTTGGGCTCTCAGCCCACCCAAATAGCTCCCAACAACTGGAATACTGACCCCCCCAAAAAATGGGTGAAAATATTTCCCAAAGATTTCTCCAAAACTAGCCACCAAAGCAGTAAAGTAGTTCCGAGAGTTTTAATACGCCGTCGGTGTTGAACGTTCACCTCCCGTTAAGTGAAAGATGCATTTTCCCCTCAACTCGGTTTGAAAGTTTGAATTTGGAGATTGCAGCAGGGCGTTTTCCCAGCGCCTCCCCCCGCGTCTCTCCTCCCTCTGTGGGGTTCGACCGTTTGGAAATTCCGACTTTAGGAGAAAATTCCGCCATTCAACACCGTCCGAGTCGCAGTTTGTCCGCGCCGCTGTCACAAGTCACCCGAAAAGCGGCTGTAATGTCCGTTCTCCGGCAAACAACACTTCCCCGTCTGAAATTCTTCAAGCATTTTCTCGTGTATTCACCACCTCCTCCTCCTCCTCCTCCTCCTCGACTCGAACACGGCTACAGGGATGGACACAGAGGGAGGAAAGTTTGTGCCTTATCCGGAGAGAGAAGCTTTCCTTCTTCTGAGCACACTTCACATCTACTGAAGAGTCTCTCTCCTCCCACCGACATCAACGCGCCAGAACTACATTTCCCATCAGCCCCTCTGTCCCGTCCGCCAACGTGAATGGAGCGCTTTGAGCTTCTGAACAGAGAGCAGTAAAACAGGAACGGTTTCCCCATTGTGTTGTGAAATTACCAAAAAAGAAGAGAAAAAAACAAACTTCGCCATGTTAAATGGCCACACGTTTAGTGTCAGAATATATGCAACCAGGTTATTATTGAAAATATTTATACTTTTTGCTCTCCAGCAAATCAGTGTTAGAGGTGCAGAGTAACGCTGAATTTATGCTACATTAAAGTTGGGGAAAAGTGCTTCAATGTTAATATTACTGATAAATTTTCATGCCCTGTGATGGACTGGCGACCTGTCCAGGGTGTACCCCGCCTCTCGCACTGTGACTGCTGGAGATAAGCACCAGCCCCCTGCAAAGGATGGACGGGGTACAGATAATGGATGGACGGATGATCGTTTATCATTCATTCAAAAAAATCTAGAATTTCAATAATATATAACATGAGTCCTTCTTGAAAGACACAACCCTTGTATCCATTCCTTCTGACCAAACGTGCAGCAAAGTTTGTGGATCTGTCAGTGTCACTGGCAATAAACTAATCTGCAGCTTTGAAAGGTCACAGAAAAAAAGGACAACCTCCAAGTTCTTCAACTTCACCTTTATTTAATCAGGTAGGCTGTTGAAATATCAAAACTTGGTTTGGTATAAATGAAGCAGGCTAACATTAAAGTTCTGGAACAGCCTTCCCAAAACTTCCAACCTGGATTATCAACCCGCTTGTCCTTGCAGGGTTGCGAGGTAGCTGGTGAATATCTCCAGCAGTCACTGGTTGAGAGGCAGGGTATACACCCAGGACAGGTTGCCAGTCCATCACAGAGACACACAGGGCAAACAACCACGCACACACCCACACACACACACACACACGCACGTCTTGCTATCCTTGTGTTGACATTGTATTGACTTCCATTGATTTTACTATGCCTAACCCAGACACTTTCCCTAAACCTAACCATTACTGATACATGCCTAACCCTAACCTTAACCTAAACCTAATTCACACCATACCTCTAAACCTAACTAGTAGAGTTTAATAGCTAGTTAAACATTGTGGGGACCAGGCAAAATGTCCTCACAACTACAAATGTCCACACAATGCTGGTGGCCTGTCAAAGGTTGGTCCTCACAAGTATAGCTATACATGTGCACACACACACGCGTACCTAAAGGCAATTTAGAGGGACCAATTCCCCTAACAGACATGTTTTTGGATTTTGGGAGGAGGTTGGAGTACCCAGAGAGAACCCATGCATAGGGTTAACATGCAAACTCCATGCAGAAAGACCCCAGGGTGATGATTTAAAATGTGTTTAGTTTTAATGAAACATTAATTACCGTCTGAAAGTATAAAGGAAGAGCTGGACACAGCATGTGGATTGGCAAATTGATTCTTATGTTGTGTTCCAGTCATATTTGACCATTTTAAAAGTTTTATCTCTTAAAATTGTAGTTAATTTGACCGAAGATTTAATGACTTTGTCCACAAAGAGGATTTGAACACCCAAAATAAATTCTATTGAGTTGTATACAATTTTGTGTCTCCTGTTTAACTTTTGTAGGTTCTTAATGTTCCCAGTCAAAAATGACCGGTCATTAGAAATAGATAGGAGAAACAACATTTAGTGTAAAACATCAATAGGTCAGGTATATCCTCATTTGTCAGATGGACACACACTTGCAGGCATCAATGCACACACACACATCAAATTGTTTCAATGTCACAGAATTTTCCTGTAACTTAAGTATATAAAATGTTTTGCTTTGTTCACAGCATCATGGTGCGTCAATATACACAGTAAATGAGGTTCTTGATTACACATGTGATGGTCACCACACTGATGGGGAGGAGAGAGGCCAGGAAAATGGAAGTGAGGATGGATTTGAGAAAGAAGTTTCAGAAACTGAAGATGACAGACCAAGAAATAACTGATAAGGAAGAATCCAGTGATGAAGAGGACGACCAGGCTGAGGTTGCGTTTGCATTCAAGTCAAAGAATGGGAACTCTTCGTTTCCACCTGAGAATCCAGGTAGGCTTTCAGCAGAACATGCCATCAGGATGAGTCCAGGTCCTGGTATGCCGTATCCAATACTGATGACATCAAATCCTGCTTCTAATAGTTCCAGACTGAGTCCATTGTAACCACTGTAGTGAACATGACCAACTTAGAGAGTAAACAAATTTACAAAGACGATTAGAAGTCGCTAACCCAGACAGACATCAACGCATACATGTTTTTGTTGTTAGTTTGGATGGTGTGCACAGATCCAGAAAGGTGTCCACTAGTAGTTTATGGGATGCAGAGTCTGGTTGGAGGATTTTTTGGGCTTCCATGTCACTCCGAAAATTCCATATGTTGTCATGGGCGATTCACTTTGAGAACCGGGATACATGACCAGGCCATCATCAACAACACAAACTGGCATTGATAAGAGAAGTGTGGGACATGTGGGTGGAGCGTCACCAAGTCCAAACGTCACAGTGGATGAGCGTCTTGTTGCTTTTAGGGGACGCTGCCCTTTCAAACAGTATATGCCAAGCAAGCCATCTAAATATAGCATAAATATATGGACAAAATGTGATACCAGGACAAGTGATGCCAGGAAAATCCAGTCATTTCAGCCCGGATCATAAAAATGTTTAACACAACATTAGGGTTTGAACTGCCAGCAAAAAATCCCAGTGTGTGGATAATTGTCACATTGTCTTTGGTGTTGGTTGTGAAATGTGACAGACGCTGCTGAATAATACTCAGTCAAAATGATAATAGGCTAAGAGTTTCATTTTAATTATCAAACACCGGCAAGATACTGCCATACAATTAGTCTGAGAGGTAGCTGGAGGAGAAATTTACCCATCGCCACCTACAGGTTATATATAAAAAGAACGCTTTGTTTTCAATGAGGAGGAGGAAAATATGCAATTAAAGAAAACTAATCACTGCCTCAGATCTGTATTGTGGTCTCCCTGTTTGTATGCAGACTTGCTTGCAAATGCTCATAAAAATAGTTGCCTTAAACAGACATGGATCCATTATATCCAGAGCAAGAAGCTATCACACCTGGAAAGTCACTTTATATCTGTGATTAAATGAATGGTAAATGGCCTGCATTTACTGTGCTTTTTCAGTCAGATGACTACATTCAGCCACACATTCAGGCTGGCATACACAGAGGCCACTGGACCCCTGAACAATGAGGGTGCCCAAGGTCACAACATCCACGACGGACTGCGTTACAGGAAGACCACCTGAGCCACAGTCGCCCCAAATAACAGGTTTAGGGTAGACCTGTTTCTGTTCTGGTCTTCATCAATTCATGGTATATTCAATGCTGTTGCTTCTATATTAAGTTGTTTGAAACAAAAAAATCTGAAATTGAACCATATAAAGTTAAAGGTTTGATTAAAAATATTTCTTATCCAAATTTTCCTTCTTTTCGTTGAAATAACATTGAGGCAAATAAATCCAATGTCTCTTTGTTGTCAAAAATGCACAAGTTGTGTTTGGCAGCCCTTTTTAAACAGATATATCTAGAGGAGTGTAAGGTCAGTTTATTTCGAGCTGGAACTTTCTATAGTCCTTTACTCATTAAAATGGAGTCAACTGAGGATAAGATTTAATGAGAATTAAAAGTGAAGTAAAACAATAAACCCCGTTCTCCAATACATTTATGCAAGTATTGTTGGGGGTGCATAAATATTTTGAGCCTGTATGTACACTTTTGTAGAATAGAGAGAACAATGAATTCAAACGTGTGCAGCCAATTGTTTTTAGAAAGATTGGTAGTTGAATTACATATATCCAATGGTGGGGAAACAAATAGTTAAAATTAATATTTAAAAGCTCAGTATTTAGATCAATAGAGAGTGGATATAAACTTCTGACTGCACCTGTAATTTTTTACACTGTGTAGTTTGTTTTTCATTGTTTCCATATCTTGCTTTACCTACTAGGGGTTCTAAAATCCCACAGAATAATCTCTGCATAGTATCTGACTTAAAATAAAGAAGACAATAAATAGGTTTTCCAATAGCTGTTATAATGTATGAGTTGCATGAACGCATTTGTTTTTTGTCATTCTTTCAACTTCTTCCTGGGGATTGTTCAGTAATACTGTCTCACCACTAGAGGGGGCTACAGACCACACAATTCACAATATTCAAGCGCACAGCTAGAAACGGGAAAACAAATAAAATCAGTTAATTTTCACTTTAGTAATAATTTGTGGATTTTAATCATTGGTTTATTTTTGACTTTTGAATAAATTTATCCAGTTAATTTATTTAAAAAAATTAAATTCTTATTTCTATACATTTTCTATTTAAATGTTGGATCACATTGTTAATAAGGGTCAACTTTGCAAGTATTGAGTGTATTTTTCAGTTGCTATTCCTGGTTATAAATATTTTAATGTTTACAAAAAACCAATAATTGACTCAGCACTTCACTGCCTTTTAAAACAATGAATAAAATCATTTTGGCAGGAATGTTAGCGTGATTAGACTTGACAGGAACGTGCTATTTTCCATTTTTAGCTTGCTCTGTAAATGAATGTATGCTTAAAATCTAATATCAAAACCTAAGCAAAATGCTTCTTGAATAAATTATGCAAATACAGCCTCTTCATATTGTCAAAAAACAGGGCTGCCTCCAGAAAGTTTAGCCAGATGGAGACCACTTGTTTTACTGTGGGGTGGCACAGGGAAGCCAAGCGCCATAATTTGACTTTTGTTCTGTTGTCTCAGTTTGGAAGGTGGCTGTGCAGCATTCACAACTGGCTCATTCTAAAATACAGAAAATGTTGAATGAATAAAAACATCAATTGGGGAAGGGTTAGGGGGGTTGGTAGTAGGTGTGAGGGGCAGCAATTTGTCCCATATACCATAGCGACCTCTTGTTGGCGCTATTTTTTGAGAATTTCTACAAAAGTCAAACAAAAAGAAAATATCTGAAATAGTATTGTGTGTGCCTCTTATTTATTTCTCTTCATGAGTAATTCACTTTAATTAAACAATAACTGTTACAACACAAAATTTGTTAATTATTTTTCTCCAAAGCAAGTTTGGCCACATGTTATGTACAAAGTCATAATAAAAAGTCCTCCTTTTTGTCAGCATTGCCTCCAGTTTAAAAATGTACGGTCAGGTTCATGTCAAACCATCCCTGTCCTATTATTTGCAAATTTAAAACATGTTGACAATAAATAATACTGTAAAATGCACACAAAAAGATTGACAGTCCACCACAAGTTCATAACGTCGCACATATTGCATGTTGGGGAGCAGGGGGACTGAGGAACAGGGAGATTTTCTTCTTAGCAAAAATGTGACGGTTCATACAAGTTACAGAAAAAAAAGCTGATCATCTATACATTGACACTAGCAAGATAACAAAGTTGTTTCCTTTTGTACAAAGAAGGGAGAGTCGTCTTTACAAGCAAAGATCATTGTCTAGCTGTGGAGATTATACAAGCAAGATTTAAGGCAACTTCTCTGTTGTTATTGAGACATAAGGGCATTGTATTTGTTTTTTGTCAGCCGACCACTTGTTTTTCTTTTTTCAGCTTGGAGTTAGTTGCATTGCATAATCCAGGCTTCTGAAGTAGGCCTGTATTTCGTCATCAAAAAGGAATGCCGGATTCATCACAACTCAACAAGATGGATTCAGTTTTCCAAAATTAGACTTCCAGATCTTCAGTGTCTGCCTCAAATACAGAGGATATACCGCTTAGCAGCAGAGCAAAGGGAAAGGTAGAAGCAGTCATCTCTGAAGACCTATTGTTTGCTGGCATTTAAGCAAAAGAGGTAATCTTTTTCAAAAAAGACTAGCGGACATTCTGTAATGAAGAAAATTGGCCTCTTTGTTTTCTCACAAAGATTTTGGCATGCTTCCATCTATGTGTTTTTACAGTTTTCACTGTAACTCACTTTTAATGGGTTAACATATTGACAAACCTAAGTTGCAGTTAGATAACAGTTTGATAAATAGCTTGATCTGAAGCCCTGCTAAGGTTTGGTTTCTTTCTGCTTCACTATAGTACCCAGAACCTCTCCTTCAGTCTGTAGACAACACCACATGCTTAACATGGTGTTATGGATTATTTTTTAACCAGTGTATTTTTTTCTGACATGTATCCTAAAGCCACAGAGAATTTAAGAATTTATTAGCAAAATGAAATTAAAAATAAACAGGAGCTCTTTTAGTTGTTCAGTCTAAACCATGAAGCTGCTGCTGATAAGCTAAAATGGACCTTAGAGTGGACAGTCTAAGAACAAAGTCTAAAAAATAGCTAGATTATTTATCTAGTTATCCTATGTTATTCTAGGTAATTAAACCCCAGGAACTTAATTTCAAGACTTTATATCTACTTCAACAAAACCTGGTGTTTTCTGACAAACGTGCTTGAACAACCTATGGACCCTTTTTTGACACAGCCCATCTGTGATATGATTGCAAGTTTCTTGCAACTTTTCTGCCTCTCTTCTCCAATTGCCTTGTGCAAATAATGTCACTTGCTTATAAGTAAAAACTTTAGATTGGTGTTTTATGCTGTTTGATGTCAATGTGCACTTTTGCAGCTGATTATTAAGAATATGTTTTTCCTCTGACATTCATTTTTAGAGTTGTATGCAAAGGACAAAAATAAACAGATTAAACACTATTTGTTCCCCTGGGTTGCTTGCAGAAAAACAGAGCAGGAGCACTGCAAAGACTGAAGCAGCTCACAGATACAGTTACATGCAGTGTAATCCCAGCTTGAGTTTCTACTTGCAACCGCCTCACAAACTTATACATGGTTACATTCCTGAAGCTTGTTAGACATGATTTTGCATAATTTTTATGTGTGCTTGAACTGAGAGCAAATGTTGGGCCTCTTTCAAGCGTAACTCCAGAGTGAATTAAAATGTAGGCTACACAGGATAAACGGAACAATGATGTGGGATTGCCAAATTAGTATATTGCATACTCTTTTTGGGGGGTCTATGTTGATTAAAAATACAATTTTAAAAGGAATACGGTGTTTTAAACTGTCCTTAAGTTCTCCTGTATTTATTTTCTTCGTGGTATAAGTGGTTTTAGTAGGCCCCTATTAGTTATTTGGTCAAATCTCATGTCAGAAAGCTGACTTTAGAAAAGAAAACTAGGTTCCATGTTTTGTCTCCAAAGGCCTGATTCATGTCAGGCATCTCACCAATGAAATATAAACTAAACACTGGCTTCCTTTGTCTGAATACAAGTCAAACTGGATGGGTGACAGTTCCGAACAGACAAAGGACAACTTTACAAAGGAGGTACAATTTAAATAATAAAAAAATACATCTGTTAGCGAAACAACATTAGGTGGTTTAGCATGAACAGTAGAGGAAACACTTTACAACAATGACCTAAAACTGTGCTTCAGTTATATCAGAACTAACTAGTTACTAATCAAGAACTCTTTGTATGTTAGTTAGCTAGTACCTTTTCAGTTGTTTATTCTTAAAAATATATGTAATTCTTTTATTTTAGATGTTTAGTAATTATTATGTTATCGATGTACTATATTCTAAGCCCTGCTTCTTTGTAGACCAGGTCTCTCTTGAAGCAGATTTTAATCTCAAAAGACATTTTACGCAGACCAATACAGGATAAATTAACCTAATGAGGAAGTCCTAATCAGCTCATTTCTTGGTCATTATTGGTCAGTTAGCTATTATCTAAATATATTTTATAATAACTAGATTTTGTAGCAAAGGTTTATTTATTTAGCAAAATTATGTCTTTTCGCTAATATTTATAGGAAAAAGATTATTAATGAAACTGAACTAGTTAGTAGCCTATCAGTGGCAAATTATATAACCCTGCTAATTGCTAATGGATCATTAGCAATTAGCCACAGATTAATTGACAGAGAATAGACAGTGATTTATGGCCAGTTTCCTACTTGTGAACTTGGCTTTTTGTTAGACAGCCACTGATTTGGTAAAGATAAATTAATGATCGTTTTCAAATGGCAGAGGGAAAAACTTGCAACTAAATGATGAGCATTTAGCTACTGACGCACTTGCAGGTGAAATTATGCCACATACCTAATTACTATGAAGTGCTTATTGAAGGACAGTTGGTCATTACTTAATAGGAACAACTTATTAAACAGCTAATAATCTGGTAAATCTATTAGTTTTAAAAGAGGCAGGAACAAAAGAGTGAAATTACTAATGTCCCATTCCTATTAGCAGTTACCTCTTGGCTTGTTTTCTGCTCATTTCAAACTGACAATTAAGACATTATTAGCTAATCATTAGCTATTTAATAAAATGTGAGGAAGAATAAATTGCTTTAGTAACTATTTCCTCATTTGTTCCTAATTAGTTTCTTGGTAATTCGTTGAACATAATGAAGTTTACAGACATGGGAAATGGGTGCAAAATAATTAGCATTTTTTTCTAACAGTTTTCCCTCACAGTCAAAGATTAAGATTCATAAAAGGGCCATCATTCCTCTGACACAAATAAAAGCAGCAGAACCCAGGAGTATCACTGTTAATCTATCATTAAAACATTAAGCAAGTCACAAGTCTGCAGTAGTAAAGATGGCAGATTTTCTACATTGCCATTCCAGATTTATGTGGTAGCACTGTAAGGCTAGAAATGTTCTCAAAAAGAAAGGCCTGTGCAACTAATAGGGTATACCTTATGGTAACATTAATTAAAGTTAATTTTGACAACTCTGTTTCTTTTTTGTGCAATAATGCATGGAGAGAGGAAAGCTGAAAATCAGATAGTTGCATGACTGCACCTACACATCATCAATAACTGGTGACATTAACTTCGTGCTGATTTCATTAGTTTGATCTTTTTGTCCAAACAAACAGCTAAATAAATGTGAACATTTAAGACCAATTTTGACCCCCCATGTTAGACAATTAACTTAGCACTGGAATAATTTTCTGAAGTGTTTTCAATTTTGATTCCTCTGTATTGTTTAAAAAACATGCTGTGAGTGGAGAAAGTATCAAATAATATACATGAGCAAACATTTAGTACCTTGGTTGTAGTGTCATATTGTTTCAAAGCTTTTCACTGGTTCCACTTTGACTTCCAAAAATTACAGAATGCTCCATAATAAAAAGAAACATTTAAAGAGTGCTTGTGTTGAAAGGAGGCAGTGTAGAAGGAATCTGTAAATAACGAGAGGAGCAGCAGGGGTGTGGGGGCCTGTTAATCCTCCTGTTGCAAGAATTTACTGTCTCCAGATAAAAGGCCAAGAGGTCCTGCTGGCCAAAATGTCCCTTATGTATAAAATTCGGTCCTCAAAGAGTCTTTCACTTAGACTAGAGGAGCCCTGTCCGCTCCGCCATGATACACATCATTTAGTGTTCTTGGGTTCTCATCAGTCTCGAAAGGCGATAAGTAGTGCTGGTACATGGTGAGATGACAACAACCTACGTGTGTGTGTGGGGGTGTGTGTGTGTGTGTGTGTGGGTGTGTGAGTGTGTGTGTGTGGGTGTGTGTGTGAGTGACTGTGAGGAGTGGTGTAGCTTGGAGCGATGGGATTTAGAGGTTGGGGGTAGACAGGTGAGTCGCTGATGGCACTGCGGTCAAAAAAGCATCCATCTGTGAAAGAGAGAGGGAGGAGAATCAGGGTTGTTTTGAATGAGGTTTGAGAGAGTATATCTTATGGATTATTTTTTTCATCTTCATTCAGTTTTAAGCTTTGATGTCTAGCTGTGTTTAGAAGTTTAGGTAAGGCAAGGCAAGGCAACTTTATTTGTATAGTAGCCTACACTTTCAACAACACGGCAGTTCGAGGGGCTTTACATGATATGGGGAGAACAACAGTAAAAGCATAAAATAAAACATTAGAGACACAAAACATATGCTACATTTAAACATGTGACATTCCAGCTATTATTAACTGCTTACTCAAAGGCAACTCTTAACAGATACGTTTTTAGCTTTGATTTAAAGGAACTCAGTGTTTCAGCAGCTTTGCAGTGATCTGGAAGTTTGTTTCAGATAAGGGGAGCATAGAAAGCTGCTTCCCCATGTTTGGTTCTGATTCTAGAGATGATTAGTAGGCTAGATTTGGAAGACCTGAGTGGTCTGGGGGATTGGTATGGTAAAAATAGATATTCAACATACTTTGGTGCTAAGCCATTCAATGATTTATAAAGTAACAAAAGTATTTTGAAGTCTATTCTCTGAGCTACAGGGAGCCAGTGTAAGGACTTTAGCATGGTTGTGATGTGCTCTTCTTTCCTGGTTCTAGTGAGGACAGGAGCAGCAGCGTTCTGGGTCAGCTGGAGCTGTCTGATTTACTTTTTAGGCAGACCTGTGAGAATGCTGTTGCAGTAATCAATCCGACTATAGATAAACGCATGGATGAGTTTTTTGAGTTCCTGTTGAGACATTAGTCCTTTAAAATAAATTGAATGAAATAAAATCATGGAATCATAGTAAATATTTATCATGGTAAATCTTTAATGCCTTGGTATTTCTTTGTAAAATGAGAAAATTTAAGAAAGAACATTCATTTTTTTGACTTTCCCATGTCAGTCAGTCATAAAAAATAAACGTTCAAATGTCTGAATATTACAGCAGATTACCTCTCTTCTTTTTAACTGCTGGCTGCAGGGCTGGACTTCCCTCTTTTGTCGTGACTAATTGATTTCATTCAGAGCACTCGCCTAATGTCACCCCAACTTAAATTACCCTTTAAATTTGCTGAAAACTAATTTTAAAAAATAGAAATACATTGCTCAAAATTGCAAATTGATTTAATTAATATTCAATAAGCCAAGAAATGTAGCATCAAATGTAGCATAAATGTGGTGAATGGATCTTTTGATAGGAAAGGTTCTTATTTTGGGGATCAGGAATGTGATCTCACAGGTTTTAAACACTAATTTTGTTTGGAAACTTAATGTGTGGGCTAAACATTGCATTCATTAGGATGTTATTGAATCTCAAACCTTTCAAAGACGTTCTACTAGTGACATTCATAGACATTGCCCTGTACAACATTCAGGTAACGCTCAGGAAAATAGAGCACAATGTTTCAATCAATGAATTCATTTTTTTCACTACTTATTTCAAAATCTGACAGAAGTCACACTGTGTCTACTCATAAATCAAGCAGCACACTGTGAGACGCTGATTAATCTTTATTATTGCATGTGAACAATCCCAGGGAACAGACAAGAGTGCAGATTGTTTTATTAGACCACAAAAGAAGAGAAAATGTGTAAAGAATGTTTTATAGATTATGGAAATCATCTTGTGCTGTTCAAAGACACATTTTAAACACAAAGAAACCTTAAAAAATGCCAACCTAGAGCGAAGAACAATCATGTGAAAAAAAGTACTACTTCTTTAATTTCAAAGGCAGAATGTATTGCGACAAAGTGAAAAATAATCTAAAAAGTACCAAACCAGAAAACGACTAAGTTGTCAATTATATTTTGACATTGGCTGGTTTTAAAAGCTTTTTTCCTCAATAAAGGCTATTTTAATTTAAAACTGTATTTAATCAGGTTATCTTGGCCTGATTTTAAACTTTGTTCTTAAATATTAAAGTGTGGGGGAAAAAGTGAAAACATAAATTTTAGTTTAATTCCACTTTATATATTTGGTAGGCTACTTAAAAATGAGTTTCTCCTATTCCACTCAAATCCTTTTCATAAGCCATTTCTATGTATTTTATACCAAATGATGTTGCTCAGGGGTTTTGCTGTGGCTATACTGAATACAAGCAAAGCCCACGAAGGTACAAATGTGATTTAAAAACACTGAAAACACAAATATAACTTCGAACACGTTAGTCATACTTAGCAAGACTCTCTTCTGCAGATTAACACACGGTCTAATGCATCTGAGTCATGAAAAGTAGAAGTTGGTTTGTTTTACAGGGTAAATTTTATGTAGTTAACTTATGATTTATATCAAAATAGCAAAACAAGTTTCTTTGGTTTAATTTAGTTGAATTTGTCAAGCCAACTTGTTTAATACCATAACATTAGACATCTATTGGTCTGATCAAAGATACAGAGACAATCACAGCATTATTTTAGATTCTTTGCTATATAAAAATGAGGAATAGGACCACCAATAAACCTGTAGCACTAGATAGCCTTATCACTTCACCCTCTGCATGCATAATAAAAATAAGACATCCTGGTATTAACTTGCAAATCACAGGTAAAGGTAATTTCTCAGGCCAAATATTGATGTGAGAATCGCTCAAAGTGTTATTTGGATTATCCCAAAAGTCACTTACCTTATTTGTTTTGATTGCGGATTCGCAGACACCTCCTCTTCAGTGGCGGCTCCAGCTCAGGGCTCCCACCCGCTGACAGCGGTGCACTGATGGAGCAGGACAGGATGGCTGTCTTGTCAGCGGCAGGCTTTGGCACAGGCTGGATGACGACACAACCTCCCGTTGAGAGAAGTGGTAGGGCGTAGGCGTGCTCACCCTCCTCCATGCTGGAGTCAGGGTCTGGCTTACTGTCCACTTTGGTGTTCACTTTCTCATCTTGTGCTGATATTCGTTTTCCTGCCTCACCCACTGAACAATTGTTTTCTTTCAGCGCCTCGTGCTCCAAATCACCATTATTCGGCGGGTCCTGTCCCTCCCTCTCCCCTTTTCGGTCTGGATTGAGAAGGGAATGCCATCCGGTGCCATTGACTATTACATTACAAGGGGCAGCAGGGTTAGCTTGGAAATGGGCTAAGGACTGGGTCCGTACTGAAGTAGGTAAGAGTGCTGTTTTAAATTTAGGATTTATTTGACTCTCTGGAATATCAGCTTTGCTGGAAAGTTGAGCTGCAGAGTCCAATGACTTAAGGTGTGTGCCTGTGTCCAGTTCTGTAAAACTGCCCTGTGTTAAAACAGCCTTCTCTCCATTACCACCCACACATTCCCTCCCAAATCCATCAGCTGGTGGAGATCTTGATTCCTCCACTTTGACCTGGACTCCAGCTAGCATGTTCTGAATGAGCTGCTGCTGGCCAGGCTTATGGCCCATAGTTAGATCAATTACACCATCAATCAGTCCGGGGCCACTGGAAAGACAAAGACTGCCTGGACTTTCCTCTGCCTTCACAGTCAAGTCCATAAACACTGTCCTGCTCCTCTCACCAGGTACAGGAGAAACCTGTTCTCTACCAGCTGGCTCTGTTTTGTGGTCTCCTTTGTCACATCCATAAGAACTTGGAGAGTGAGGCCTAGAGGGTGAACCTTCTGAAGAATCTGGAGCACTGTGTACAAAACTACTCCTCTCTGGTTGGTCCCTAGAAGTTTTGGAGTTAAAAGGGATTGGGATTGGAATAGGTATTGGAACTGGGAGAGGTACAATGACCGGGTAAGGGACCAACAGAGTTGGTGGGGGTACCAATGGGGCTAAGGACGGCATGCCAAAGTTCATCATTGGGGGCAAAGGGATGGGTCCATTGGGCATCATGTTGACAGGAGGAAAATGGGGCAAACCTGGCATAGGTAGGCCAGGGTGAGGTGGGATCATACCCGGATTTGGATTGGATGAATGGTGGACATGTGGCGATAGGAGAGGCCTGTGCATGGGGCTTGATGCTGGACCTAGGGTTCTTGGGGGAGGTGGTGGACCAATCCCAGGGATGATGGGGTTTGAGAGTGGGCTGTTAGGTCCTGCTGGGTGGGCAGAGGGGCGAAGAAATGGTGGTCGCATCTGCTGCATCATTTGATGTTCCATGAACAGAGGCAGGGGCATGGGTCCTCTGGGTGTCATCACCATGGGAGGGCTACCAGATGGAACCCCCACTGGTGGGTGCAAAGGAACGGTTGGTGGGGGAAGTGTTGGGCTTTCATGGGGTCTAGGTGTGGGGATTTTGGCTGAAGTGGATGAGGAAGGGGAGCACACAGCGGCTGTTTCTGATGGTGAGGTGGCAGAAGAAGTGGAAGAGATCAAGGCAGATGTGTTGGAATGGCCTCCTGGTGAAGGAGCCTTACGCCGAAGATCTGTTAGTGGCGTTCCCCAAGATTCAGGAGTCAGCAGCTGCACCCCTCCACTGCACTCTGGTTTACCCTCCCCTCCACCTCCATGACTGGGGTTACACAGGGCTCCAGGCAGGGCAGCCTGTGTTTCCTTGTAGAAAATATCCATTTTATATTGGTTTAGGCATTTGGCACTGCAGAACTGCAGCCTGCGCTCACCAGCGCCAAAGTCCAGGTACTCCTTAGTGTGGCGAATATGTTTGCACCAGTCACACACCTTCAAAAGAAAGAGCACATAAGGTATGTATCTATATCATCTACATAGTACAGCACAATATCATCTTATTAGAGGAGTAAGTGTGTTTATATTTGTAAATACACATTTCCCATTCTGTTTTCACAGCTCTACATTTACAGAAGTGAATGCACACATAACAATGTTCTGCTGCTATGCAACTGAGGTGAATGTCTTTAACAATCTGCCCACGCAAGAAGTTCTCATTTGTACTTTCTCTTGGCCTGAAAGGGACACTTAATTTCAGATCTGTGGGAGACCAATGTCTCTGACACAGCTAAAATATATTTTCCCTCAGTGTCCTTCAACAGTATAATTTTAATATTGTGCCAGCTTGTTAATAAATGCAGTATAATATCTCTGTCAGCTTCCAGGCAAGCAGGTGTCTGATAAAGCAAATCTACAGGAGGGTTAGGGGACATTATCCATTTTAACTCCCCTTGAACATTCAGGGCATTATATTGCTAGTCATTTCATTCATTTATGCTTTGATGGGAAGTAGCAAGTGCATTATCTATCAAAGAGGATAATCCACAAAAATACAGCAAAACATTTGGTCTAAATAGTATGAGGAACAGTAAACTGAAACCAAGAAAGTGATCTTGATCACACATTTTCTGATTCATAATCAAAAATCTTTATCTTTCAATCTTTCAATACGGGAAAAATATTAATCAATTTAAAAAAAATGTCCATATCGTCCAGCTCTAGAGGAAGTCAGCCATGGTGATGGCAGTGTCTGGGGGTTGCTCTTTGCTTCAGGACATGGACAACTTGTGATAGTTTATGGAACCATGAATTCTGTTCTATACCAGAAAATCCTGTGGGAGAATTTCATTGTGGCCTTAAGCTCAAGTGAAGTTGGGTTATGCAGTAAGACAATGATTTAAACCACACCTGCAAGTCCACATCTGTATTGCCAAAAAAAAAAACCGAACTTAAAAATATAAAAGGTTTTAGAATGATCTAGTCGAAAGTCTGGACTTTAAATCCTATGGAGAAGCTATGGTATGATCTTAAACAGGGTTTTCATGCTCAAAAACCCTTAGATGTGGAGGAACTAAAGCAACTTTTCAGAGGAGTGGGACAAAATTAACCCACAGGGGTATAAAGGACTCACTGACAGCTAATGAAAATGCTTTAAGGCAGTGGTGGAAGTGGTAGAAGGGTTTTTATAGCTTTTTCCCTTAATAGTTTTATATTTATGTAGCTTATCTTAGTCTATTAAAAATAGTTTAATGATCTGAAAAATTAAGTGAAAAAAAAAGCGAAAATGGAAGAAATCTGAAAGGGGGTGAATACTTTATCACAGTGCTTTACTTTTTCATAAAATATATTTCTGTTGCCTTTCCATCTAGTGTTATATTTTACAGAGCAACAATGAATCAAAATGCGTGTTGGCTCATCTTAGTTTTATATTCACTGCAGCGGCGCTGATCCCAAAACAGGCTGCTGCAATCTTTCATCAACACCTTCAAAGTGCAAAAACTGTGCACATTTTTCTTGACGGAAGAAAATGAATGTGACCCCCGGTGGAGTAGATAGCAGTGGGCGAACCCCGAACACGGCGACGCTCGTCAGGCCACACACAGCTCACTCTGTCAGCTCTGGGAGGAGTGGCAGGTCCTCGCTGGAGATAATTAAGGCATTAATCAGTTGTCAGACCCTTCAGCGACATCCATCCATCATACAGACCCTTTTGCCCCCCTGCTGAATGTTAATAAGTTGAAGGATGCAACCGGAAAACGGATAAACTCCTGTTTTACACGGTGCATAGCAACATTAGTTTATTAGAAAGAATCAGGTCTGACAGCGGCTTAAAAAAGATGGAGTCGGAAAGCCTGTTGGGGCAGATGCACTAGCAGAACTGATCTTTATTTACTGCGACTTTGGAATACACAAAAGCATGAAGGTCTTTGCAAATGTTTTGTGATTTAAATAATCTTCTTTCTTACAATGTAGAGTATTAAAGAATAATAACAAGAACACACATAATGACATAAATAACCTAGAACAATAATAATATCTAGAACAGATCTGAGACAGAATTTAATAAAAAACCACTTAAAGTCCCTTTAATTGTACATGCTTTAACTGCTCATTTAGTCCGTACTAATCCAATGAGGCGTAAAGGAGTAAAAGTCCAAAAGGTGCTCTCACAAGTTGAGTTTTATAATGCTAGACCTCGGATATTTTAAATAATAAATGTACTGAAATTTTCCTCGACTCGGAAAGACAGACGGAGAGCACTTAACGACTTTCTGCACTGAGTGAAAATTTCACCGAGCATTACGCTAATGGAGTTGTACTTTCTCCTTCACTCTCGTCTCGCTCCCCACTCCTGCACACAGATGTTTGCAGTTCAGCCTAATTATGGCCATTTATTTCCACTGTGGCCAACGAACCAGCGTTGGTGGTGTACTTTAACCATTTGCATTACAGTTATCTGGCTTGAAAAACAAGCAGCCGCTGCATTCTCACCTTCTGACCCAGCAATGAAAGGGAAGAACATTTGGAAGCACCAGATGGGGCTTGTCAAAGGTTACGGGGCAGGAAGGGACGAAGGAAATATTTGTGACACTACAAGTTGCATAGAAATACAATAAAGTTTTAGAAATTGAAGAAGAGGAAAAGTTTAAAAATTACTGCAGAAGATAAGGAGGGGTTTCCAGAGTGGTAAGAGACAAAAAAGTATGGTTAATGAAGAGAATTAGGTTAAGGTGATTCAAAGAAAGACTGCCAGGGAAACATGATCACAACCAGGATTAAATTCATGAACATACCTTTTTGAAGAAAATGGGTCTCTTAAAGCCCTTTCATGGAGTGTTAAGACAACCTGTATGACCTGTTAGAACGTGGCCGCATCATAGCAAGTTTGGAGAACCTCATTTTAGTGTGAGGTGACACTCTTATTACTCAACAAATAGGGTTTGCACTCCATTCTCCTGTACCTTTACCATACTTCTTAAATCTGCACTTGGCCCCAGACTCTCACAGGCATCTTTCTCAGAGCATACCAAAATGCAGCTAAATGACAGCATATCACATTTATGCCTGTAGCCTGTTTCAAAAGACACACCGTGTCGGCATATCAGGTAATACTGCCACGATGTGTCCTTTGAATGAGCCGTAGCGGCACGGCGAGGCAAGAATATTGCACCATTCGTGCCGCCAAGCTTGATAGTAATATTGCCGCAACTGTGGGCTCTTGAATGAAGATCACGCCTTTGTGCAACAGAGGGTGATGCCTTGATGTCACAGTATTTAAAATGGAAGTAAACATGGGGAGATCATTTTGCATTTGTAAACTGTATCAGCTGAGATGGCAAACTGGAGCGATGCAGAGATCCGGAAGCTTCTGTTTACCACGAACTCGTCTGTCTCAAGGTATATACAACCCTGCACATCGACAGAGTGGACACAACCCCCACACCCCCTTTATCCCGCCACGATGTAATCTTTTGTGAAAAACAGGTGATTGCTCCACATTGCCCCCACAGGCTGACCACTTATGAATGTCCAAAAGCTCCCTGATGCCGCTCACACTTTGTGGCAAAGTTACGCCATTGTTTTTTGAAACAGGCTTATGACTCCACTACTACAGAGATCGTGTTTGTCCTAGGATGTTCCCATGACTTTGTCACAATATAAGGAAATTCTCGGAAGTTTGTGAGCCTAAATTATCAGTTGCAGCTTTACTGTGGATGTTGATCCACAATTGGCATGTTTCTCAACTGATCAGCAGTATGGGAGACTGAGAGGGGAATTTCTTTATAGAGGATTTCTGAGAGGATACCTCATTGGGTCCAATCAAAAGGAATCCAAATGTTTGTGTGTTTGTGCAGCAATCACTATAAGACAATTTTCAGCCTCTTTCACAAAACAGTTCTGTCCTCATGCTGCAGAGACATGCCTCTCTCTAAGTTGACTTTGACTGTTTATAAATCACCAATCTTGTCGGCCATATCCTGCTCACAAATGAACTTTTAAAAATAAGGTTGGTATTCCAGAACCATTGGTCACATGGATGGTTCTCAGCTGGGTCAATTTACATAGATGGGTAATTAAAAAATATATTTTAGATTTCCTCCATTTTACAGCGTTAAAAACACTGTTGGAGTGTGGCACTGTATAATTTCCATCATATATTTAATTATAAAAGCTTCTTTAAAAAACTACCCTTGGCTGATGTGCAGCGGTATGTCTTGTCTTGGGGCACTCTAACCAGCGTCCATTGGGTGTGACTGGCAAAAAACTATGTGTGACCTCCTTTAGCCTTAAATCAGCTGGCCATGTAGTTAGACTGCTCGCCGTCACTACATTACACCCTTGAGGCTGAGAAGCTAGCTAACCCTTTAATATGTTACATTTAAGAATTATATCAAAGTATGTTTATACACTTACTGGCCACTTTATTAGGGACACCTGTCCAACTGCTCGTTAACACAAATTTCTAATCAGCCAATCACATGGCGGCAACTCAGTGCATTTAGAAAGGCAACAGTAACTCAAATAACCACTCGTTATGACCAAGGTATGCAGAAGAGGATCTCTGAATCCACAACATGTCGAACCTTGAGGTAGATGGGCTACAGCAGCAGAAGAACACACCGGGTGCCATTTCTGTCAGCTAAGAACAGGAAACTGAGGCTACAATTCGCACAGGCTCACCAAAATTGGACAATAGAAGATTGGAAAAATGTTGCCTGGTCTGATGAGTCTCTATTTCTGCTATGACATTCAGATGGTAGTGTCAGAATTTGGTGTCAACAACATGAAAGCATGGATCCATCCTGCCTTGTATCAACGGTTCAGGCTGCTGGTGTAATGGTGTGGGGGACATTTTGGGCCCCTTAGTACCAATTGAGCATCGTTGCAACGCCACAGCCTACCTGAATATTGTTTCTGACCATGTCCATCCCTTTATGACCACAGTGTACCCATCTTCTGATGGCTACTTCCAGCAGGATACTGCTCCATGTCATTAAGCTTGAATCATCTCAGACTGGTTTCTTTAACATGACCATGTGTTCACTGTACTCAAATGGCCTCCACAGTCACCAGATCTCAATCCAATAGAGCACCTTTGGGATGTGGTGGCATAATGCTATCATGTGAACATGGACCAAAATCTCTGAGGAATGTTTCCAGTACCTTGTTGAATCTATGCCACGAAGGATTAAGGCAGTTCTGAAGGCAAAAGGGGGTCCAACCCGGTACTAGCAATAAAGTACCTAATAAAGTGACCACTGAGTGTATGTACGTCTTCAGATTATATAGAAATTGCACTTTTGGTACATTAAATGTGATGAGTAGAAATATAAATACTGCAATGCATAATGTTGCACAGTGGATGCGCTGGCGCTCATTGTAGATCACGCCACTGGCAACACTGCTTCTAAAGTAATCCTTTTAGATCTATGTGCTGAACTGGGGCCCGCTGAAACCTTCCATCCCGGCCCCCCCGCAGCACATTCTGGCTGTGGCATGCTATCTTCTTCTTAGCTTCCACCTTATTTTTTATGTCAGACATGCAGCTGCAACAATGCTGTGTCACTCTTCCATTTATTTGTGACCAGTGAGTGTATGTACGTTTATATATCTTCATTTGCTTTTATTGCAATCTTATTGTTGCTACAAGAAGTAATCATATAATTCAAACTTTATATTTATTGTTGTTATTTGTTTTATCGCATGTGCTGCTGCTTTTATTTTTCATTTCAATCTCTTTACTCTTGTTGTGTTGTTACAGATTTTCTTACTATATTTCTAACTATTCTAACTTTTCTAACTATATTTTTGTCTTTTATTTTGAAGGGCTTTGGTCACCTTTTGTCTGTGTAAAGCTCTATTTAGATAAACGTTGACTGATTGATTGAAATAAAATAAAATGCCTTCACGTCACCCAAAAACACCTCGTTTCAGTCTCACTGGAATTGCGCTTTCTCTGCCTCTCGGTTGCCATGGTTACCCATGAAACGCCCCATATCAGCCATCTATTCAGTTGCATATTGACCATTTATGGTAGAATGGGTGTGTAGGATGCGGGATATGAACCAAAATCCCCTAAACACATTTCTAGGGAGAGTGTGATTTATAAAGTGGAAATTGCATGAAGCTGTGCGTATTCAATGTTTTATAGATCAGAACATTTCTTTGCGAAAGTAAATTTTAAGTACAGTTTCAGCAAGGATTCAACACATCATTTTATAAATGAGACCCCTGATCTATAAAAGAAAAAAGATATCTGGTTGATTTGTTTCCGGACTTTACATTAGCTAAACTGTGTATATGACGTTAATAAAAATCTGAATGGAGAATGAAAAGTTTAAACTGTAGAAACTCTAATTACAGCCAGCTTTCATATCAGTCATTATAAATGTGACATCTAAAAACGTTCCTGTCTCAGCCAAGGGAAGCTCAGTTGGAGGATTTCCCAGCACACACTACAGACAGAGGCGATGAATAAAGCCACTCCAGCTGCAAGAAAGATGAGACTTAAGTGGTGGCTCGTGTTTGAATGTCACTGCAGAAACTCTAATCTTTTGCAGAGAAAAAAAATGTTTCTGTTGGCATATAGCTTTCTGTTTGCATTACAAAGAAAATAATCAAATTATTATTTTTTATATATTTGACCACAAAAATTTTTATAATGTGTCCTGATGTGGTTAAATGACCATATCCTGATGTAAACAATTCCAATGTGGGTCTTTTATGAGAAAACAAGTTAACGTTGTGCAGATTCATTTAGGTTTAGACAGTTTGTGTGGACAGAGTTTGTTTCATTTGAGTGTCCAGAAGAATAATTAGAAAATATGTGCATACTGGTAGTTTGCATTCGCAAAGTTAAAATTAATTAAAAAACAACGGAAAAGCTGCTGCAAAGCAGTAAGCAATACTGGTCTAAGCCATTAAAAACAAAAAACTAAACTCTTTATAAACAGTTAAACCGTTTACTGAGTTGCAAAAGCTGAGTCTTTGTTAAACTGCCATAAAGAGGACAACTAGCAGATTCAGGAGAAAAACCTGACAAACATCCCAACAGCATAATGCTGCCGCCACCATGTGGTGTGTTAAGGGTGATGTGTTGTGTTAGTTTTTCCACCACACAAAAAAATTTTCATGTAGACCTAAAATTTAATTTGGTCTTAATTTACCAGAGCATTTTCTTCCAAATGTTTGCTGTATCCCCTTGTGACAAACTGCAAACAGAACCGCTGGCTTTTTTTTTTCTTTCATAGATGTCCTCCAGAGTTACCGTAGGTCTCCAGGTTGAATCTCTGAATAATAATCCCCTTTCCCAGCCAATAAGTTTAGACAGACAGCAGTGTCTTGTCAGGTTTGCAGGTATGCCATTTTCTGAAGATGGATTGAACAGGGATGATGTTCAAAGCTATTGTTTAATCTAACCCAATTTCTTCCCTGACGTCTCCGATACATTCTTTGATTCTGCTCTGAGACCTTCCCAGCTGTGTTTAAGGTTGAAACAGAAGTTTACATGGACAATAATTAATAAATCTCAGACATTCTCTCTCATTTTTGTGGCATTTAGCAAATATAAAAAATGTTGGTGATACTAACTGAGAAGAGTGGTCTGATTTAACTACAGACAGTGAGAATAAAAATGTCTTATGCGTCCTTTTATTGGGTGTATGTAAAATTCTGGTCTCGACTGCATACTAAATTACACACAGGTGGACTCTTTTTCCCAATCAGGTGACTTCTGAAGGTAACTAGATGCACTGGATTTTATTTAAGGGTATCAAATAGAAATGCATGCCACACTTTTCAGATTATGTACGAAAAAAATAAAATATGTATGATTTTCTTTTCACTCCCTACTATGCATTACTTTCTGTTGGTCTATCAAATAAAATCTCAATAAAATACATATATTAATGTTTGTGAAATGCCAAATGTAGAAAAGATCAAGGGGTATGAATGGTGTGTTTGTGTCTTTTTTAACAGAATACAATGTGTGATGAAAAATCAAACAAAGCACAAGCAAAATTAAAACATCAAAAGGAAATGTATGCAAATGTATGAAAACTGTGTCTGGTGTTAAATGGTCATGATTCTTACAAGAACATCGCTGTTTGTCTTGAAGACAAGCCGAGGAGCGTCCTGAGTAAAGACGTGCCGGGGTAATTTCCCTCCAAGGCCGCCGCCGTCTCTCGTCTGAGGAGGGGGAGGAAAAATAATGGCTACTTTTTAAGGATGGACAAATAAAACAGGTGAACAGAGGCAACAAAAAAATCTGAGAAATGCAAAGCAAGAGTGACATAAAAGAAACTGAAATAGTGATTGTAAACTTGTTTGACAGGAATAATTAAATGTGCAGACATATATGCATAGATATTTAGTTTTTGTTTAACTTTTACACTAATTTATCTGAAGTAAACTGGCCACTTCAAAAAAAGTGTTAGTTTTGTCTGTATACAGTGGTAGGCAAAAGTATTCATATCCCTTAACTTTTTCTAATTTTTGTCATATTGCAACCGTAAACTTCAAACCATCTTTTCTTGAGGAGGGAGAGGGAAGCTGGTCAGAGTTAATGGGAAGATGGAAGGAGCTAAATACAGGGTAATCCTAGGAGAAAACCAGTTTGAGACTGCAAAAAGGGGAAGTAACCTCTCAGCAGGTCATCATAATGATGTGGCCCAGTCAAAGTCCAGAACCAAGTCTGATTGACAGTCTGAGCCAACACTTGAAAATTGATGTTCATAGACTTCTCTTCATGCAGTCTGACTGATCTTGAGCTATTTTTACCTCCGCTATAGAGGTTATGTTTTCGCCAGGGGTTGTCTGTTAGTTAGCGACATAAATCAAAAAGTTATTTATGGATTTTGACAAAATTTTCAGGAAATATCCGCAATGGGACCAGTTACAAGTGATTCGATTTTGGGGGTGATCCGGATCACTGTCTGGGGAGATTGAGCTGCTTTGGCGGAGGTCTGCGCTCTCTGAGTGCTTTTCCAGTTCAAAAGAAAAATGGGCAAATACTTACTGCAAGTGACTTGCAGCTGTAATTACAGTGGAAGGTGATTCTAGAGCAGGGGTGTCCAAAGTCAGACCTCAAGCGCCGGTATCAAGCATTTTTAGTTCTTCCCCTGGTTCTACACATCTCAATCAAATGATGGCTCGTTAGCAGGCCTCCACAGAGACTCGTCTAAAACTGGCAGGACAACGGCCCTTGAGACACCCTTGTTCTACACCGTACTGAGCCAGGGGGGCTAAGCACAGATGCACACCACACTTTTCAGACTTTTATTTCTAAAAATGCTGAAAACCATGTAGCATTTTCTTTCCACCTAATAATTATGCTTTCGTTTGTGTTGCTTCATTGCTTAAGATCCCAATAAAATACACTGAAGGTTGAGGTTGTAATTTGAAAAGGGTGAATACTTTTGCAAGCCATGTACAGTAAAGGGCATAAAAAGTTTAAACATATGTGTTTAACATATTATAAAAGGATTACTAGGTGCATTCAGTGTATATACCAGTATCAAATTAATGATATATGATAAATCTGTCCAAACAGTTCAGTTGTGTCATTTCCATGAGTATCTTATTGCAGCATGAAAAAAAATTCTGTCAAACACTGATTCCAGCAGGAAAATGAGCTTCCCGCACTCTGAGTCATCATTATGCACAGTGTGAAAACTGAGGCAATCTCTTATGTCAGGTGTGGTTAACTTAGCTTCAAAGATGTTCCATTGTGTTTTTTTTATTTCAATAACTGAATTCCACTTTTTTTAAGAACAGAGCTCGGTGTGATACAATTGGGTCATAAAGTACAGCTAAAAGCCACTGAAATGAAGACTTAACAGCCGTTATTATACATGCTCATTGTTGAAAATAAAGTCTAAAGGTTTATTTTCCATTGGAGCTGCTAAACGTTCAAACAGTTGGTCTAAGCAGGAGTGTCTCTATGTGACACTAGGTTCCTTTTAATCTGCTCCCTAAAAACTTTGATTTGTTAGGGATATTTCATTATTTGTCTGTCATTTCATTTGTTCTGAATCAGTGATGTGCTCTTCAGACTCCAGAGAGGTAAACGGACATTAACCGGGCAGAAATCTGAGAACTCAGAAACTCTCTGTGGTGAACACACACTCACGACGAAAGGAAGATGCAGCATTATGCTATTATTCAGCCTCCAGTTTGCGCTCTGACCCTCTGGCCCCGCTCCAGTTCATTTGCATATTGTACTAATGAGGTGTTGGCACCATGAACAAGGCTCAAGGCTCACAGAGAGCCACACAAAGACAGACATAGACAGATAGACAGATATGCAGTGTAATTTTAATAACGCTGTGATGAATACGAATATTTAGAAATGAACAAAGCCATTTTATTGTAGAACCTATGTATGACCATTATAAAGAGCAAATAACAAAATAAATCATAAAGGTGGGTAACAAAGTCCAACAAAGATAGAATGGCAATTGTAAAGTGTTAAAAATTACCATTCATCCATCTATCCATCTATCCATCCATCCATCAATCCATCCATCCATCCATCCATCCATCCATCCATCCATCCATCCATCCATCGTTTCAAACACATGCAACAAAAGAAGACATCCTCCTCATAGCTCCCCTCTGTTGATGCGCCAGTCCTGTGGGGATGTGAGGCCAGCTGTCAATGTACGCTGTTCCATCTGGGCATGCGTATCCGCCCAGGTGTGTGTGCCCATCATCTGCCAAAAATAACCACTCTTCCCTAATAAAAGATGCTTTCTGAAATCAGAAAACCAACATGGGTGCACAGAGTAATAACAAGAGAGAAAAGGAACCCCTTGAAATATATTTAAAAAATAACCCAAACATCAGTTTGCTCTAGTTTTTCCACTGTGCTGTGGAAATGTTCCCTCTGCAATGTTTGCACATTGCACCGTTTGTACTACATCTCTTATTTGAAGCGAGCATCAAATGTTGTTCTTGCTCTGCTGCACTAAAGTGTTGAGTCATCTCTCGTTTCTTTAAATCTTCCTTTCAAGCTTGTCTTGATCAGTTGCTTTTTTCTAGGCTTCCTTAAGGTTTTTCAAAGATTTCCTCTGGATTTTGGAAACTTAAATCTGACCTGTTAATATTTCAGGTGTACGAAGTCTGCAAAACTAATGGGATGGTCCAGTACTGTGTCTTAAGAACACAAACATTTTCTTCTACAAGCTTGCAAAAAGCAGTTACTGATGCCATAACAATTGCTCTAGCAAAAAAAATACTTTATCTTTATCTGAAGTACAAGTTAAAGTAATATCACAAAGCCATCCAAGTTCGTGTTTACTTTTACAGTCTCCACATCTTGTTAGTTGAAGTTACTTTTTTCTTTATTTGAGCTGGATGGCTGGCAGCTATGAGATAATCACCTTCCTCTCTGTGCCCCGCAGCAGTGTAAGGCAGGCCTGCAGGCTTCCCAAGCTCCAGCGAGCCTCAGCTGCAACGTGCAGACACTTTACAGTCTTCATCACGTGCACAGAAAAATCCACACACAAAATCCACACTTACAGAGACACACTCTGATAGATGCCCTCGTCTCTCTCATACATTTCTCCCTCTGTGGCAGCTGATGGAAAACCATGCAGGGTGGAGGAACAAGGAGGCAGGTTTGTGTGCATGTTGGAGGTGATGTGACATTTCTGGGCTGACATGAAGCGACACTGCTCCCTCGCGCCTGGAGCGAGCTCTCGGGGAAAGACACTGATGGAGGTCTGAGGTCTCAGAGGAGAAGGAGGGGGAGGTTTAACGGTGTGAACAAGAAAAGAAAAGTGTGTGCTGCAGCAGAAACAACCTGCGCACCGAAGTCTTCTCATGACACGCTTTTAAATGTACCAGTTTGTCTTAAATAATTCACAACAAAAAAGCCCAAAAAGGAGCAGTTTGTTTTCCCCATAAAAGCACTAAAAAACATCAAACCTATCGACAGTAAAAAAAAAAAAAACTCAAACCCAACAGCTCTGAAAAAAAGATTGATGAAACTGTTGCAGCAACAACAAGCAGGATTTCACCAGTTGAACAACCTACCACCTCTATTTTACATAAAGAACCTTCCATGTTTATTACTACCCTAATAAAGCTGTGTGAAAACCCTTAAATTATTTCTGTCTTTTATCGTAGTGATCTCACACTAGATATTTGATTAAAATCTAGCTTCTAATTTTACTTATTTCCAACTAACTTTACCACCCACCCTACCCCCTCCCAAAAAACAGCAAATTAATTTAATCGACAGACCTCAAAATAAAATGCTTTTTAAAAGTGTATCGCTGTGTGTAAGAACGAATATTTTGTGATCCATGTCTAATTGTTTCCGTAATTGTAAATATGATTTGACACAGAGGCTTTAAATACCATAATAGAGTGCATGTCATCAGGAGCTATGAAACTGGATTTAAAAAAACAAGAATAACAGACGTTTTACCGAGGGCAAAAAGGCGATAAGGAATTCAGGTGATCACAGAGCAGGTGTAACATGCTTAACAGAGCTGTTACAACCCAGTATTTACAAATAATCATAAACTTTTACTTGTTTTTTTTTATCAGCACATTTGTCACTGGGAAAAAGTTCATGAAGATGAAAGATAGCACAAAGAAAAAAATTCTGACTCACCCTAAAAAAACATTTAGGATGAGTATTTCTTTAAGAATAATTCCAAAGAAGCTCTAAACCTCTATGAAATCATAGCATGTTATGTTAACATTATGTCTGCAAAGATGTATCCTTGTAAAGTGAAGCAGAAGAAAAATAGAGTTTGCCCCCAACTGTGCTATTTAAACGTTCTCATGTGCAAGAGTCTATATTTTGCTAGTAAATCCTTATTGTTCTTTAAGAGATCCAAATATAATAGTTGTAAGATTTTATTTTACAGTGCGGTGTAAAACTAAACAATTGGTGACAGAAATCTAGTGAAAGTGATGTCTGCAAAGCTTTAACAACTGCTCCTTGGCTATTTATCTATCCCCCTATCTCCACTATCGATTAAAATATGAATTCCTGGAAATACAAAAATTAAAGGATGATTTCATGTTTTTTATTATAAAACCCCAAATGTTTTTAGCATAAAAAATACGATTAACACTTCACATTTTAAGTTTTTTAGGTTATTCTCAGACTTGTAAATTCTTAATGTTGTTTAGTCATGTTCTGTTCAGTTATCATTATGCCAGTGCTTCTTCTGTGTTTGTTTAGTTTGTTTGCATTCAGTCGATCCTCTTGTGGTCTTGGTAGTTTGTTACCACGGGGATTCATCTTGTGCCATTACCCGGCTTTTTTCCTCACTTGCCTAAGCTTTCCTTCCTCTCACAGCTGCAGGCCGTTCCTAATCATCCACCTAATCTTCATCCATTAATTACAGATCCAGCATTTATACCTCTCTGACTCCTGGGATCTTGTTCCACTGTCAGTATTCTGCATCTTTAACAGTGTCTTCAACACTTCTGTAAGTTTGCTCAGTTTAATATTATTTCATTAAATTGCATCTTTGTTGTGAGCCAGCCTCGTTCCTGTCTGCCATTGGGTCCATCAGATCCCTCAAAACATTATACTGATGATTTAATACTTTAGCACAGGACCATAGATAATATGTTTATAGGCAAAACATAAAGCTGATCAGTTTAATAGGATGGCAAAGGTAACTTGTGTATCATTTGTCTGCACTAATTCCCAAACTTTGTCTCTGTATTGTTTGCAATGTTTTCTGCTGTATGCATGGATGTTGGATAAGCACATAAATCATGCAAATGACTTTAAAGGTGTTGCAGTTCAGGAGCGTTTCATTGATAGCTAAAGGCTACAGTGCAATTATTTTTTTATTAAATCCCCCAAACCACCTATGATTGGGAATTAAAACTATCTGCATCTTCTCCACCTTTGATTTAGAATGGGGTTAGAGAAGAAAAAGATTCGATGTGATTTGGAGCAAGTCAATAGCAAAGACTAAGAATGAGGTGACAGAATTGTGGAGTGCTGGAAGCTACAGTAAGAGGAAGCAGAATCTTCCATATTAACTGAGAGGCTTAAGACACAGTAAACGGAAACATAAGTGATTAGCTTAAATTAAACTATCCATCATAATTCGCTGCACACAGACAAGCCCCAGATAACGTGGAGGTATGCAGAGATGTGAGAAAGTAGCTGCTACCGTCACAAGAGAAGAGGATTGGATTTCATGAATGAAGCAGCTGAGGATGCTTCATGCAACACGATTCCCACTCATGTCCCCCCCAAGCATCTCTTCACCTATATCCAAATTCTACACAGACATGAGGAGATGGGAGGAAAGAAGAGAAAGCCTGCAGGCTGCTTTGCTGTGTCCAACCTTGTGGGTGCATGGGGAAAGAAACATATGGGTATCGTTTACACAAATGGACTGCATAAATGTTCGACAGCCAGACAAAATATGGAATCTGAGCCACTGAGGGAGAGGAAAACTGTTCTGTGTTTGTGATGTTTGAACACGTGCATTCTGCTGATGAAACAGCCAACATGTCTTACTGGCAAATAGTACGACTGTAGGTGAATTATTTAAAATGTGGATAATCCGTTGAGAAGGAGCTTGATTGTACCACAAAAGAAAAACAGATTTACGTATTTTAATAAGAGTTATCGGTTAATTTCAAAGGACCGTGTAAAAAGAGGAGGAAAGAGGTACCATGACTTGCATACCAATTTAAATTTCTTCATAATTTCATATGTATTTCATGTATTTTATTCAGATTTAATGTGATTTATTTGTACTGAACCACTTTAATACAGTGAGTGTGGGGCTAAGAGCCCAAATCAGCAAATATTTGAGACTCCATCTTAAAAATGCATATAACTGCCAATTTTATTAGTTCATGCACCAAATGTACCTTAATGTGCATTCACAGGCACAGTGGACACATTCTTAGCACTACCACAGAAGCTAATATCTAGAGTCATCTTCGCCCTTGGGTGTACAGCCAATCAGCGTCAAGGAAAATAAATGCCGCTTCTGGAATGGCTGCTCTGCAAACGCCCGTCAATATCATGTTAAGTAGCATTGTGCCTAGGTAGGTCCGAAGCTGTATTTTTTTCTAGAATATTTCAGATATGCTCATAGAAAGGTCTGCAAATAAACACATTTTTTGTAAATAATTTGGAGTCACATTCGACGGAAAAATCTGAAATCGGAAATAGTAAACTGTCAATAGGCCGGGTCACTGTACCACTAAATAACATCCAGTGTAGCTAATGAATTTCGGAAATCATCTAACAAATAAATGGAGTCCACCTGTAAGTACCTCCAGCTGTTTTTAGAAGGCCTCAAATATTTGTTAAAGAACATTAGAGAACAACGAGCATCATAAAAACAAGAGAACACAGAGGCAGTTCAGGAATGTCCAACCGAGAATTTGTTACAAGGCTTTAAATATGGATGCTCACAGATGCTCTTCCTTTGAGGGCGAACATTTTTATTGAATCACAACTACACAACACTTTGTGTTGGTCTATTACATAAAATACCAATAAAATAAATGTAGTTTTGGGGTTGTAATAGAGTGTGAAAGGTTAAAGAGGTATGAATACTTTTGCACTGTACTCTAAGTGAGGGTGGTGCATGGTATATGTACAAGAGCAGCAAGACAGTGGTGAGGTGTGTGGTAAGAGAAACAGATGGGTTTAAGGTGGGGGTGCAATAGCAATACAAACATGTTATCTTAATCAGAGGGAGATAGTTGGAATAATGAAGCTGCAAGTAGAGTTAATGAAAGTGGAGGAGATAAGGTAGCTGGGTTCAATCATGCTGCATGAAAAATGGCTCTCAGCTTGTTGTATCATGTGTTGTTTGCCCACTGAGTGCTTTACCCATTACCCATTGTTTAGTTTATCCATAAAAAAAAAATATATATATATATATATATATATTTGTAACTATGATGTTGACTGTAATAGGAAACATAATTTTACATTATATTCTTGTATCGTTTAGGGAAACTCTCTTCTTTGAGTTTATTATAGCAAAGTATTAAAAGCAAGAAACAAACCTAAGACATATAATGTCATAACTTCACTGCTTAATCTGTGATAATACAGACCAGCTTTGTTACCATAAATCATTACATGAAAAAGACCTCCTTTGAAGCCCAGAGATAAAAATAAAACAAGTTTTATAAAAGCTTTGTTTTGAAATGATATAAGGTTTGGTTGTTCTTGCACCTGTCAAAGTTCACCCACAGAGTTTCAAAAGTCAGTGAACCCTTGACATCACCAGAGGGAGTCAGCATATCTGTCTGTCAACATTTTGTTTGATTTAGCTACGCTTTTATCATAAACAAGGAAAGTGTTGAGAAATAATCTTAAAATTATACTAAAGACAATAAAACAGCAGTTGAAACATTCAGGTTCAATTTGACATGCTTTGGGAAGTAGTGTCAGGGGTAAAAAAAAACATTAAATGAACAAACTGCAGGTGCATTTATCTGCTGTAGTGTAGTGCTTATTTGGATGGATTTCAGGACGGACAAACAGTAGAGTGAAATGTGGTATACTCACTGTATAAGTCCTTATATATCCCAGCTTGGGTATAAAAGAGAAAGGAGATTTGTTTAACCACAGTAAAGGAGATGAGCGTGCAGTTAAACAACACTTCATGTTTGTTGGTACAGCACTCTGCACAATTTTCGATGCTCCTTGTAAAGGTGTGCAAAAAGCATTGTAATAAATGTACTTGTTATTGCAGGAGCAAGATCTCCCATTGAATAAGTAAAAAAACAGATAGATAGATAGATAGATAGATAGATAGATAGATAGATAGATAGATAGATAGATAGATAGATAGATAGATAGATAGATAGATAGATAGATAGATAGATAGATAGATAGATAGATAGATAGATAGATAGATAGATAGATAGATAGATAGATAGATAGATAGATAGATAGATAGATAGATAGATAGATAGATAGATAGATAGATAGATAGATAGATAGATAGATAGATAGATGGACTCAGATAAAATATTAAAAAGGGGGAAAAGAACAAATACCAGATCTATGACAAAATGGACAAGGACCCAAGCTTATCTTCTTCATCTTCTCTTATCAGATTTTAATAGAGATTTATTTTAAAAGTCTGTAAGTCACTATAAGGCAACTGCAGCAAAAATTAGCTTTTTGAGGGTCACAAAGCCTTTATACATAACTTTACCAGGGGGGCCAATTACTGTGGAGAGCACTGTAAACCTAATAATTGTGATAACTGGGGAAACTTCAGCAACAAGGCAAAACCTATTTTGTCCCATATAAATGCTAGTTTACAAGATATGAGAAGCTCAATAATTCTACGAGGAGCAAAATGGTTTCTGTCTCTGCAGAGCAAGACAGATTTTCTGTCTACCTGCAGTTTAGTTGGTCCTTGCGGTGTGTCTGAACTAAATCAACATTTGCTGCTTTGTTGTGGACAACCAGCATCTAAAATCCAACTTAGCATTAATTATTAATTAATTAATTAGTCAACTATGACAACTGATTTGTTAGAAAAACAATTAATAGATCAAAAATAAAACATATTTATGTTTTAGTTGGGTTTTTTCCCATCGATTGTTGTCTGTTGTTATTTTAGCTTCTAAACTTGGCTGTAAACTAACTAAAAGTAATTTTACATAAGTTTACATTTATTGTGGTGAAAAGGTATCAAAGAAGTGCTAGCTCTTCATATTGACTCGTAAACTAAAAATGATGTGGTGTTTACAAATGCAGCAGTAATCGCCTGCAGCCACCATCTAAACAATACTAACCGAAGTCAATTAACAACCTTGTTGTGCAAACACAAAATCCCAGCAGGAACTGACGACTGACAAATGATCACATTAACAGGAATAATGGTGTGGAGTAAAAAAGCAAGTAATTTTACCTTGATTAATTTGTATTTAACTTCTTCTTTGTTGGCCTCTGTTATTAGACGTTTAGCCAAGAAGTTTTGTTGTTGTTTTAGCTACAGTCAAGGGTTTGAAGTTAAAACTTGTGGGACTTTTGAACGTTGAAGGACATAAAATCCGATGTTTGTCTATTATATTTTCATTTTATACAGATGATGTAGTTTAGATGTCTACTATATGAATTCCTTCCAAACAATTGAAAGATCTACTGAAATGATAGAACCCCCTCAACCGTTCTGCTTAAAATGTATTCACGTCATGATAATAAATAAGTCAAAGGTAATATGTACATTAATGTCTGTTTTGTGATGTTAGGGATCCATCGTCTTCATTCTCCAGTCAGTGTGAATGATGTGTTGGCATATGTTTAGAAAATGCAAAGCTGATGATAAGGAGAGGCTCCTACCTTGTTTCTCTTGAAATAGGCTCTGCGGCAGGCAGCAAAGCACTTCTCACTGCAGAAGCTCTTCAGCTCACTTCCCATGCTCAGAGAATAGCGTTTTACGCCGACCTTCTGGCACCAAGCGCACATAATCTGCACATTTAATGTATCTTCATCTGGACAAAAGGAAGAAAAAAACACAACTTGAAAGAAAAAAAAAAATTCTCAAACAACACAATGACGTGACCTGGATTGACATACTAATCTGCTGAAGAAACTGAATTCATGCAGAAACACCTGTAGAGGATTTAAAACATTGACTAACAATAGCAAGTTAGATAAAAAATAACTTACTCCATCTTTTATACCTACATTAGAAACATAATAGTGCACTATACTGTAGGCAATGGTGTTAGAAAAAAACAGGAACTTGGAGTGAATGCCTACAGCTTTCATAAAAGAAATCTGTGTCTATTGGGTCATTGACAATGTATCCAGATATGAATCATATGAGCCTGAAGCACCACAGCATACCAAACCTTACAACTTACAATATGACCCCTATCAGACTTAGGCTCCAGCTACATTATTTTAGATATCTTCTTCTCCATTTCTATAAAATAAAAAGTGTGATTAGAAAAACGGTCTGAAAGAGAAATTGTGCAAAAAGGTTTCGTCAAAAAAAGTGTGAACTGCAATCTGTCAAAATGACGGACGGCCTTCAGATTTTTCCATCACAGTTTTAAGAAAATGGTCAAAGACAGAAAATCTTTTAAATGGGGTCAGGGATTAAATTAATACATAAAATATTACTAATACTCTGTCAGTAGGACACAATAACGTTAATTTTAAAAAGAAGAAGCTGATGCAAAAAAATGTTTTGTTGGTAAATGCACAGTATATACTCCAAACTTTGATGATGTCTAATTCAGTAATAGATTAATAGGCAATAAGCCCTTCTTAAATACTCATCTTGTGAAAGGCGATCTTTACCCAATTTTGGATTGATCTAATCCCTGTACCTTGATTTCATCTACTATGTCTGAAACATTTGCAGATTTTATGGGGCAAAATGGTCTTGTGAACCCATGGAGATCTTCTAACCCTTCCGTTAAAAGAAAATAATTTTTTCTCATTCCGATTATAGGATTTATTATTTTTTTATTGACGGGGCTCTTGATTAGTGTGTTGTTTCTTCTGACTATTTGGCTATTACAATATTTGACCATGCATCTCTATTATTAGATATTCAGTTATCAACCTATAAACTTAGTCCAGCACTTTGGAGGTTTAACTCTCTTTTCTTAGCAGACAAATAATTTTGTGATTTCATTTCATATTTTATTGATGAGTTCATCTTGTTTAATCAGAATGATTCCACGTTGTACTCGTTGCTATGGGAGACACTTTTTATCTTAGTTTATTTTAGAGGACAAATTATTTAATGCTGTTTTGAAGACATTTGGATTTGTTGATAAATGTATTTCTTGAATTCATCTCCTTTATGCATCCCCCAAAGCAAGTGTTCATACTAAGGATCATTTTTCTGGAAACCTGGAGACCTGGAGAAAAGTGTTTTACTGTTAACACGTCTGCATGCAACCTCCAACAATCAGACATGCCTTTAAAATTTAGTCTGCAGGGTTTAAATACCTCGTTATAGCTGTGACATGTTCTGTATCTGACTTTGCATTGGCTAATTTCAACACTTATCCAAAAAGGTAATTCTGATATTCAAAGATGACATAATCTCTCTAAGATTAGGACTGTCAAAATGAATCTATTACCTAAATATATTTTTTTGTTCCAGTCAGTTCCTCTTTTTTCTGCCAAAATATTTCTCTGATTACCTGGATAAGAAAATGTGTGCTTGTATTTGGGGTGGGAAGCCACCACGGGTTCATAAAACTTTACTGCAAAAATGCAGAATAAGTGGGGGGGGCTCACATTGCCCAATTTCCAGTCATACTATTAGGCTGCTCACATTCAAAAACTTTGCTACTGGTTAAGATCTCCTGGTTCTCTTTGGTGTAAATTGGAATTATCATCTTGTAGGGGTTATTCTATACCTGCCCTAATCTACTCCTCTTTACCAATAAAACCTTTTATATACATTGATAATTTAGTAGTTCTTAATACATTTAGGATCAGTTTTCAGTTTTCAGTTTCTTCCTTGGGTCCCTTAAGCAATAACCATTTATTTCCTACTTCTCTCTCTGATTAAACATTGTTAGTGTGGCAGGATAAAGGAATTAAACAATTCAAGGATCTTTATGTACTTATGAAGTTCACATGTTAACTTAGGTTCGTGAGCTGGACCACGCCCCTCACTCAGTAACCCGCTCAGATTCGATTTACCTGGCATCTCACACCTGAATCTCATCCCTAATTACCATGTGATCTATTTAAACCCTGCCTACCTAGTGATCAGGGTCGCTCAGACTGTTGTCTCGTAACCCCCCCCCCGACCCTCTATCTCGTCTCAGCACTACATCCCTACTTTTCTTTCCTTTCATCCCCTCATTCTCCCTCATCCCCCCCTCATCCCTTCATCCCCTCTCTCATCCCTTTATCCCCTCATCCCTTCACCCCCTAGCTCATCCCCTCTCATCCCTTCATCCCCTCCCTCATCCCATCATCCCCTCTCTCATCCCTTCATCCTTACATCCCTCCATTCTCTCATCCGCTCTTTCAAAGTCCTAGCATTACCACCTGCTTCTTTCAGGTTCTTTGTCTGGGGGGTCCTGAGCAGGTTCGATAAGAAAAAAGACGGATTTACAAAGACTGCACACCCACACCAAATCTTCAAGCCTCCATCGGCGTATCCTCCCAGACACTTCATCCCTCCTACCCTTCTTCAATAAACAATATAATCCGATCTCTGTAAGCGTGGTCCTTGCTAATGAAGGTGTTTTTGATAGTTTTGCCAACTTGTCTTTGAATCACAATCTTCCTGTCATTCACTGGTTAAATTATTTTCATATCTATAATTTTGCTTTTAAGCTTTTCCCTAATTCCTCGTCTCTACATCAAGGCTAGCTTTGGAAAAGTTTGCTTTTGCAGAGTCCACATCAAAAAGGCCTGATTTTAAAACAGTGTTCTTCCATTAAGCTGTCAGTCGAGGACCAAAATGAAAAACAAATGGGAAGAAAAATTGGGGATACATTTCAGTTTTGATCTCTGAAAAGATGGTACTGGGAAGATACGATCTACTACCTCTTGTGCTTGTCTCGGACTAATCCAATTTAGAGTGTTCCATAGAGTTCATTTTACAAAGTCCAGACTTTCTGAAATTTATCCTGAAGTGGAAGACAAATGTGACAAGTGTCTGGGCTTGCCATGTCATCTTAATCATATGTTTTTTCCTTATCTTGCTCTGAAGGCTTTTTGGATCAGTTACCGGTACTTCACTATTTTGTCTGCTATTCTTGGTGTAAATTTGCATCCTTGTCCACTGATTGCTATACTTAGGATTCCTGACTCGTTGCTGCCTTTAAACACTGCACAAAAGGATATTATAGCTTCCACATCCTTGATAGCAAGGCGTTCCATATTATAACACTAGAAGTCTGCTAGGTATCCCTCCGTATCCCGGTGGCTTGTCGATATGATGATTTTTCTAAAAATTTAGAAAATCAAGTATACACTGAGAGGATGCACAACCAAGTTTGTTTGTTTTTACAAATGGAAATGCTTTATTGATTACTTCTTTAACTTTGAGCTATTACCAAATTGAATTTGTGCCTGCGGTTTGTTGCTGTTGTCTAACTGATATGCCATTTTATTTTGTTTGTTTGCTATGGTCATGCTGAGCTGAGTTGGGGGTGGTTTGTTTATTGGTCTTTAGCTTGTGTTTTCTAATCTAACTGGAATCGATTATACTTTGATTTCAGTTGTGTATGTACTGTATATGCAAGGGTGTATCTATGTTTATCCATAATCATATGTGTCTATATATGTATACCTGTTTGTATGTATACTTATATGTGAAAATGTGAACTGTGTTTCTCATTAAAATTTTCTTAATTGTTATTGTCAATAAAAATACTTGAGAAAAAAGAAGAAGAAGCTGCGGATGAAGCGGCCACGATGGAGATCAGGACCTCCAAATTTTCAAGCAGTCACATGCAAACTTTACTAGCAATTTGTAAAAAGTCATTAAAATAGTAAATGGTTGAAAACCTTCAGGAATTCTGCAGCAGAACCAAAATGAACTGAGTAGAAAATCCTTACAAACAGAAAAGTTTTATAGTAAAAAGTCTTTAAACATTAAATGACATGCGAGTAATTATTTATGTAGCGATACATCTAGAAATGTAGAAACCATGTTTGCATCGCTCTGTATGTTATTGTATGTTATTGTTAAAAATAATTCCTCATAAAAACTCTAACCTTGTGTTTTGCATGTATTTCTGTGCTGGAGACTGCGTTTTTGCTTTAAAACTGATATTTAAAGGTTTCGTGTAAAGATGTAAGAAAGATATAAAATAATGAAATAGATAACTGGATTTTCAAATAAAAATGTTGAATCCACTGCGATGGACTGTTGACCTGCCCAGGGTGTACCCCACCTCTGGCCCCGTGACTACTGTGACTACTGGAGATAGGCATATTGTCAGATATTATTGACAGATAGGCAACCCTTAGAATGAACGGTTACAGATCATGGATGGATTTGTGCTGGACACGCTGGAGGGACTATGTTTCTAAACTGGACTGGGAAAGCCTTGCGATTGCCCCAGAGGAGCTGGCCCAAGTGCCTGGAGAGAGGGAAGCCTGGGTCTCTGCTTAGGCTGTTGCCACAGCAACCTGGCCCAAGATTAAACAGATGATGGATGGATGGATAAAAATGATTTATTACCGGATACGTCTAGTGGTATAAATTGGCCTCTAAAAAGCTGTTTCATTCTATAAAATAGCGCCGCTCATGGTGACGGTGTAGGTACCAGATCTGCTCGGGTACCTACACCGTCACCATGAGCGGCGCTATTTTCAAAAATCAATATCAGACTATCAAGAAAAAGGCTCTCAAAACAAGTCATTTACATACATTTTTGCATGTACAGTATTTATATAACACCCCTTGCTGTTTGTTCGTGTGTTGTATACTTGCTAATGTTCAATAAAGTTCTTTTAAAAAATGCACAGTGCCTCAACATGCTAATGTTCAGCCAATCATGTAGTGTAATGTTAGCGTTCAGCCAATCATGTAATACGACGTCATAATTAGGCGCAGGCCCCCGAGCAGATCTGGCTACCCGAGCAGATCTGGTACCTACAACGGCATGTTAATGGGCGCCAAGAAGAAGAAGCAGCTACTTATGGCTTGCCATAACCAACTGTAACCTGGGCGTCTGCGGTCGGGGAGGAAGATGGCGGACGGGGCAGACGTGCTGTAAACTGCTCCGAGTGGCAAAACCTATTATACACTAATAAGGACTCAAAACTCACGAAAACTTAACTCTGTGCGGGAGAAACAATACTCAAGTCAATTTAAAACCGCTCAACTTCCAGTAAGTAATCCCGGACTTCTAACAACACCGTAGTAGACATGGCTAATGCTAATAGCAACGCTAAAGCTAAAGCTCGTGCTCTCCTACAACACGACTACTGCGGTCCAGAGAACATGGAGACAAACGCCAAAGGCACCAAAAACCACCTAACATCGCCCTCTAAGTTACCAGCTCCACAAAAAAAACAAAAAGGTGAGGAGAATACGTCTACAGGAACCCATGCTGAAGATGCTTCAAATGCTGCAATTCTGGCTGCAATCGGGACACTTCAAAACATGATGGAGGACTTCAAAAAGGAGCTAAAACAAAACACAATCACCATGGCTGGCATCGCAAAAGCAGTAGAATTCAATTCGGCTGAAATTAAAGATTGCAAGAAAAAAATCCAAGAGCTGGGAATAGAAGTGAAACAACTCGAGAAGAAAAACACAGAGCTGGAGACGAAAACTGCAGAGCTGGAGACGAAAACTGCAGAACTGGAGAGATACAAAAGGAGATGGAATCTAAGACTAAATGGCCTAAATGAAGAAAAAGAAGAAAACACACGTCAGATCATCAAGGACATCATCGCAAAGATTATGCCACAATGGAAGGAGAATTTGGACTTCATCATAGACTCTGTGCACCGTCTAGGTCCATATAACGCCAGCCGTCCTCGTCAGATCATCATGCAGTTCACTGGAAGACACTACAGAGATGAACTTTGGCGTGCTTCCAAACACCACTCAGTCTGCAGGGAGCTCAATATCCGCCTCGCAGAAGACCTCACCAAAGAAGACCGAGAGGCCCGAAAAGCTGTATGGCCGAAAATTGAACAAGCAAGGAAGGCAGGTCTAAAGACTATGTTCCGGGGCCCCCATGCATTCATCAACGGCCAAAGAGTCACACCATGATCAAAGTAATATAGGATTTTTAATCCTACAAGCAAGTGAGTTTTGATGAATAAATTGATATGCTAAGGTTTTGCCACTATAATAGGTTAGTATCCTAAAAAGAAAGGAAACCGTATTCCTGTTTCTAAAACCGTTCAGTTAATTCATTTCATTTTTTGTTTACCTTTAATTTTATGTTCCAGTTGAAAAATGATATTTCTTTGATGTCTGTTAATGCAAGGGGTCTAAGAGACATGACCAAAAGGAAAAGCTTTTTTTTATTCTGCAAAGGGAAAACCGCTAATGTTATTTTCTTACAAGAGACACATTCCAAGATTGAAGATATCAGTTTCTGGTCTAAGCAATGGGGAGATGAAGTTTATTTCAGCCATGGTACCTCAAGATCAGCAGGTGTTGCTATCTTACTAAAAAATGTCAAAGGTCAGGTTATTTCACATATGGCAGATGTTAATGGTCACTGGCTAATGCTCATACTAACTCTTGATGATTTCAAACTAATTTTAATCAATGTTTATGGGTACAATGGGATAACTGAAAATAAAAACCTATTAGATCAAATTGGCTCACAATTAGATAATATCAAATCCACATATTCAACTGAAAACGTTATAATAGGTGGTGATCTTAATTTAGTCCATGATGATTTTTATGATAAATTTCCTACCAAATTCTCTGCAAGTCATCCGAACAACACTTTTATTAACTTCTGTAATGACCAAAGCTTAACGGATGCTTGGAGGCACTTAAATCCAGGAATTTGTAAATTCTCATGGTTTAATTCAAGCTATAAATCCAGAATTGACCACTGGTTAATTGCAACCCACCTGTTATGCTATGATGTCAGCTCTGATATATCTGCTGCTCCACTTACTGATCACAGTGTGATTTTTCTATATGTAAAACCCAACAACAGTAGAAATCGTTCAAACAAATACTGGAAATTTAACTCCAGCCTAATTAAAAATTATGATTATTGTAAAAAGATTAAATCACTAATTATCGAAATTATAAACTTGGAAGAACCTTCAACTCATGTTAAAAAATGGGAATTTCTTAAATATAAAATTCGGCAATTTACCATTTCATTCAGTAAAAAAATTAAAAAAGAATTTGAAAAAAAGGAACTTGACATTATAAAACAATTAAATGTTTACTGTAATAAACTCAACCCTACTGAAGAAGATAAACAGAATATTCTAAGTCTTCAACCTAAACTGGATGAAATGTATATTCACAAAGCACAAGGGGCTTTCATTAGATCTAGAGCTAAATGGATAGAGGAGGGGGAAAAAAACTCGGCATATTTTTGTGGTCTGGAAAAGAGGAGACAAAAGAGAAATGATATTAGTTCCCTAATAGTAAATGATATAGAAATTACTGAACCAAAATTAATCTCCTCAGAAATCCTCAAATTCTATAAACAGCTTTACAGCTCCAAATTCTCTAATGAAGACTCTTATACATTCTTAAAAGATATAGAAAAACACATTCCTAAAGTTGAAGATCATCTCAAACAAACATGTGACAGTCAAATAACAATCTCTGAACTGGACAGGGTAATTGGCCGCCTATCTCTTAATAAGGCACCGGGCTCGGACGGTCTCACTGGGGACTTTTATAGATATTTTTGGGAGGACATAAAAAACTTGCTACATAAAGTGTTTATGGAAATTTTTGAATCCTGTATTCTCCCACCCACGATGAAACATGGAATCATCATCTTAATTCCTAAACCCGGCAAAGATTCCAGAATTATAGGAAACAGAAGGCCTATTACCCTTAGAAACTCGGATTATAAATTACTCACCTACATATTCACCGCTCGTCTTCAAACAGGAATTTCAAACGTTATTGGAGAAACACAGTCTGGCTTCTTAAAGGGTCGGTCAATTCACAATAATATAAGGCTAGTAATGGATATTATTGAATATAGAAATCAGATTGAACATGATGGTTTTCTTCTGTTTTTAGACTTCTTCAAAGCGTTCGATTCTGTAGAACACCAATTTATCTTTCAGGTTCTTGATCAATTAGGTTTTGGTGTCAAATTTAGGAATTTAGTAGGTGGTCTATATCAGAACATAAACAGCTGTGTCATGCTACCTAGTGGCACCACCCCAAGTTTTAATGTTAATGTGGGAATTCCACAAGGTTGTCCCATTTCCCCATATTTATTCATACTAGTAACGGAAATGTTAGCAATTCATATTAAAAATTGTAATGAAATAAAAAAGTTAAATGTGTTGGGCAATGATATTATCATCAGCCAACTTGCGGATGACACAACACTTTTTTTACAAGATAAACACCAAATTTCAATAGCAATTGAACAAATAAAACGATTTTCAAAAGCTTCAGGATTAACTTTAAATTTAAACAAATGTGAACTATTTGCAATTCATGATACAACTCTAAAAGACATCTGTAACATCCCTATCAAGTCAGAAATTAAATACCTTGGAATACATCTTACCAAAGACCAAAAACAAAGTCATTATCTAAATGTAGAAAAAAAAATAAAAGAGAGTAATGCCAAATTAAATCTATGGCTCCAAAGAGATCTGTCAATACTCGGCCGAATTTACCTGACCAAGATGGAATGTTTATCAAGATGTATTTACCCAGCATACTCTAATGCCATCTCAAATAAACTTATCAAAGATATTAACAAAATTAATATGAATTTTGTCTGGAGAAACAAGCCACACTATATGAAAAAGAGCTATATGGTTAAAGATTTTAAAGATGGTGGCTTAAAAGTTATTGATTTCGAATGCCTCAATGGAACCTTAAAAATCAATTGGCTGAAATCCTGGATTAAACATGGTGACTCATTTTGGTACTGTGTCCCGATCTCTCTATTCAACAAAATTGGAGGTTTAAAATCTCTTCTTATGGCAGACTTCAACATAAATAAACTGCCTATATCATTATCAGAGTTTCACAAACAAATACTATTATATTGGAAAATGTTATACGTGCATAACTTTTCACCCCACACTACTATGATCTGGAATAACAGATACGTTTTACACAAAAATAAGTCATTATTTTATCAAGAGTGGTATGAGAGGAATATTTGGTCTGTGGTTGACTTAATGGATGCTAATGGGAATCTCTTAGATTATCAACAGATTTGCACTAAACATAAATTTAACCCACCCAAATCAGACTTTATTAAATTACAAAAAGCCCTTCCTCGAGAATTTATATTTCTAACAAAAAATATATTGACCCACCATCCTATAATACCTCAGCTGGGCCAATTGACAATACAAGGGATTCTAATCCTGGACAAAAAATGTAACAATCATTTTATAAGAAACTGTCTCAATGAAACAATGTTCCCTGGGAGACAAAACAAAAACAATATTCTACAGAAATTTGATAATAAAGCAATTGATAAACTAAGGACAATGTATTTAAAATTTCCTGTACCCCCTAAAACGAAAGAAACACACTTCAAAATTATGACAAACATTTATCCTTCTAAAGAATTACTTAGACTTCGTTTTAATATTGATGATAATCTATGCACATTTTGTGAAAATGACATTGAAAGCACAGACCACATCTTCTTCTCATGTGGTTTGATACAAACATTTTGGGTTAACATCCACAATTGGATTAAACAAAAAATTGTCTCTTTTCCAGCTGCTATCTCGAGAGATGATGTCACATTCGGTATGATCCTTCAAGACAAAAATGATGAACTCTGCTGCAATATAATCCTATGTTTAGCCAAGTTTTTCATTCATAAAAATAGAGTTATGAAATCATCCCCCAAATTTATTGTCTTCCTAAATGAATTCAAATTGTACATGAAATCCCTGAAACTTTTAACTGATATAAAGGCACAAAAAATATATGATAAATTTAAGTATTTTCCCAATGTAATGGACAGCTAAAATATGATCTGAATATCCCCTGTAAGATTGTTTATTCTATTTTGTATGTATTTGATCCCAAACTATTTATTTTGAGATTTTTATTCTATTTTATTTTTTATATTTTAGTATTTCTTTTAAATTTTAATTTTTGATGTTCTGGATAGTGAATTTGAGCACTGATGTACATGTTCATATACTGTAAATGTATATACGATGAAAAGTGCCAGATTTGTATGTTTATACTTTTTCAATAAAGTTTGTTCTTCCGCAGTTTTTATTTGCTGCTAACCCAAAGTTAGAAACGGTAAATATGGATGATACCTGTTGCGCCCCAAGATGCCATAACAGACGCGGGCGAGATAAGGAAAGAGGGTTCTATTGGATTCCCAAGGATCCAGAACGCAGAAAACGATGGACCATTGCCATGAAACGCGCGATCAGGCAGAAATGAAGCCGTTTCATTTAGTCTTTGGGAGAAATTCACCTGTAATTCAGATTTAAAGCCGTTTGTTTCATAACTGCTCTTGTATCATTAAGAGATGCAAATTATTTAGAAATAAAAATACTTTTCTGAGATGTCTTTCCTGAGATGAACATACAAAATGTTGCACAAAGACATAACCTAGCAACGGCCCGTTGCTCATGGTAACCAAAATCAGGACAGGTCTCCCTCCCGGTGACAACAACACAATGCTGTGCAGGAAGATTCCAGATCTGGATCCAACCAATAAACCCCGAATGTGTCCATTTATATCCCTCCAGACTTTTATATGCTTTAAGTGATGCTCCGGAGTAGGACGAGGGAAAGTTGATCAGGAAATTGTATCTGTCAGGGGATGGGCGTCATTTTAGCCGGTGACATGTCCCCAGCATGCAATATTTATGATTGATGATCCCCCCCACCACTTTTAAAAACTTGATGCGGAATTTCTTACCAGCTCTAACATCCACATTTCCACATAATCAGTGTCTGAACTGACTATTATTTAAATAACTTAATTGCTCTTTCTTATACATTCATAGTATACAGCAGTGGATATGTCGATGTTTTAAAAGACTGGTCCGCTGCAAACATGTTCAGGGCTCAGAGTCCTGCAATGTTGCGAGTACTCGTTTAAAGATGGAAAAATACATACATTATATTTCAAGGGTCTGGCAAAAGTTTCTTTACTGCGGGTAAAAAAATATTCATGGGATATTTTTGTTTGTTTAAGACACTAAAAGAGAATCGTGTTGATATAATGTGTTTGTGGAGAGAGCATGCCAGAATATTCCCCCAACTTTGCGCTCACAGCTGAATGTTCCCGCTATCTAGACATCTTGCGCTGCCAGAGAGAGATTTTTCTGAAATTTATGAAAACTGAAATTTATTTGATGCAGAGATCCCTGTGCAGAAACGAAAAATTGTCCACAGTCCCTGGTTTTAATTGCGTTCTCAGTTCATGAATCGCAAATCCCGCTGCAGTAAAGTCTGTCTGGCAGCGCTGGATGTCTAGATAGCGAGAATATTCCGCTGTCAGCGCAAATCGGGGGAATATTCTGGCATGTTCTTTCCACATATCTCAACATGATCTGATATCAACATGATCCTCTTTGGGAGTCTTAAACAAAACATTATAAAAAATTATATTTTCTCATACGCAACCCGTTTAAAGAAACTTCCTCCCAGACCCGTGAAATGTAATTTCTGAACTGTAAGTTAGTGTTGAAGTTTCTCTGCACAGAACTGCAAGGGTTGCAAAGGGAACGCGTTTTATTGTTGCACATATTCTTCTGGGGGCGAGTATATAGCCAGCATTGTTCTTTGTGCTATAATGTGGATTTTAATGAAGCCATGCAAGCAAACAGCCTAATGATGATTTTCAGTGCAGTTGGTAAAACAAAACACATAAGCTTATGGCTTTCAACTTTTATTGATTTGCAACACCTGTTTATTCACTGTAGTGCATAAACGTGAAACAGATGAATCTTTATAGACCATATGAATAATTACTAATTATTGTCCCAACCATCTTTAAACCACACTTAAGTTTATGGTTATTGTCCCCAGCAACTTTAAAAACAAACTGACGCCGTTGTGAGAGTATGTCCGGTCTGGTAAAAGGTCTGTACTGACAGCTTTTTAAGTGTTAAAACGTATCCCAGGGGCATGGTAAGGGTCAGAGATGTGCAGTCTTTTTAATTTCCCGGTATAGACAATACTATCTTCCGTTTAAAATGGGGAGTAAACTCCGATGGAGTAAAATCACAGCGTTCATTTTGGTGGTGTTGCCTGGGGGGCGCTTCAAGATGGCGACAGGTACACACGTACGTTAACGAGTCAGACGATTTTTGTAGGAACTACTGCACAAATTTTCGTTTGAACTTCTTTCATTGCCATCCAAGGTGAGAGAATACCTCTGGAAGATTAAAAGAACTGTCACAAAAGACCTTATCTCTGTTTGAATCAGCATCTGCAGTATAACAGAGCGACGGGAATATAGCATTAGCCACAAGCTAACGAGGGAAACTGATGGAACTGTGTCAGATGGAAACTACGAAGAGTGCTTCTATCACAGAAAAGCGTAACATTCAAGAAATGCATTCTTATGCCTGTATGAGCAATTCCGGGGAAGAATGTATTTCCTCTCCGAACACACCAGAGAAGCCCACAGCTAAAAAGAGCAAAGGAAGTCGGTCTGACTCACAAGATCAACCGTCACTGTACGAGCTACAAAACACGATCATCTCAGCTGTCATCGAGAAGATAAATGAAAGGGCGGATAAAACCGATCAACCCGTTCATTACAACACCGTCCAAATTGATGGCCTGAAAAAGTCTCTGGATTTCTGCCACCAAGAAGTCGTCGATTTAAAAAATCAACATGTCGCTCTTAAAAACAAGTGTGATCTGCTCCAGAAGAAAGTAAACGAGATGGAACAGAAGGTGAATGAGTCGGATCGCTACAGTCGACGACACAACCTCCTGAAACAGGCGACGCTCACGTTAGATCATCTGTCGAGCAGTGCTACCTGCCGGGGAGGCTGAGATGGTTGTTGCAGCGGTGGATGTAGCTCACAGAATCGGGAGACCCAAGGAAGGAGGACAAGATCAGCCCCCTGCGCCCAGTGATCATCAGGTTCATATCCAGAACGGCCAGGGATGTGCTGAGGAAAGGCTCCAACGCGAACAACTACCTAAAGAACAACCGACTTCACTTCGTCGTCTGTGGCCAATGGTGGAAGCAGCCAGGAAGAAGGGTGACAAGGCCTACTTTGTTGGAGATAGGGCATATGTGAATGGAAAAGAAATCAAATGATGTGACAGGTAAAGTGCAATGTGGACAGATGGTGTACTAAGTTGATATTTTAAATATCTTAGTTTTTCGAAGTATACAATTTTCTGTTATGGCATGATATATGTACAAGTGCAGTGATTCCTGCAGCTTCAGCTAATACTCAAGCACAGAAACGAAAAGTTTGTTCAGAGTTACTATTTTTGTTCTTAATATCAATTTCTATTCTTACTGTAAATGCCAGGGGTATCAAAAACTTGTTAAAGAGAAAATGTTTATTTTTGTACTGTCAAAACAGAGGTGCTGACTTTTATTTTATACAGGAAACGCATGCTTCAGAAGATGACGTTTAATTTTGGAGGAGTCAGTGGGAGAAGAATATTTGGTTTTCATTTGGGTAGTAACAGATCGGCAGGAGTAGCTATTTTACAGGGAAAATTCAAAGGTAACATAGTCAAATATCTCTCAGACAAAAATGGCAGGTGGATAATTCTTCTTGTAGATATTGATCACTTTCAGTTTGTCATTACTAATATATATGCAACAATAAACAAACTAACAAAACTCTATTTAGTACATTAAAAAACAAAATAAATCAGTTGCTATTATCATTCCCTAATGCCAAGGTTCTCTGGGGTGGGGATTTTAATACTGTTTTGGATAATTCTGTGGACAGATGGCCCCCAAAGAACAATTCTACGTGTGAATTAAACGATATATGTAATAGAATGGACCTCATTGATATATGGAGACACAGAAACCCAAATCAAAAGGCATATACTGGTCAAACAAGGATAGATCTCAACAATCTTGTTTAGACTTTTGGTTGATTTCCTCAGACATTGAAAATAGAGTGGAATCAGTTCTAATAGAGCCTGCAGTTTTTACGGACCACCATGCGGTTATTATCAAGGTCAACATGGCTTCATTTATATGCAACTCCAGTAGAGATTATTGGAAGTTAAATAAAACACTACTACAAAATAAACAATTTAAGAAAGAAACACAGAATATTATTGATAAATACTGGAGACAAGCTAATGCAATAAATAATTTTGGAAAATGTTGGGAATTGATGAAATTTGAAATTAGGAATTTAGCTATAATATCTGGAAAGAGAATTGCCAAAACTAAAAGAGAAAATGAAACACAAATAATTGCCAAAATTGTGAAATTATCTGAGTTGGTAGATCTTTCTAAAAGGGAACTTAGTGAACTGGCAGCATTGCAACTCGAATTAGACAAAATCTATGACGAAAAAGCCAGAGGGGCCTTTATCAGATCAATGAAAAAATGGCTAGAGCAAGGGGGAAAATGTACAAAATATTTTTTTAATTTAGAAAAAAGGAATTATGAATTATCCTCCCTCTCTAAACTTAAAATTAATGACCAGATGTGTGAAGACCAAAATCTTGTATCGCGACATGTTGGTGACTTTTACCCAAAATTATATGATACTACTAACACTGAAAGTGAAGATAACACTGACTTATTTATTAAAGGTATTGAAAAAGACATTAAAGGTATCGATGAGGGATTTAAATTAATTTGTGACCAGAGGATCAGATTAGCAGAGGCTCAAAGGTGTATTGGCTCCCTTAAAGACGATAAGTCTCCTGGTAGTGATGGTTTTATGAATGAATTTTATAAAACCTTTGGTGAAAGTTTAGCCCCATTTTTAGTTGCAGTGTTTGAAGAAGCCATAGACAAAGGAGAACTACCACCCACCCTTCGTCAAGGCCTTATTAAATTAATTCCTAAACCTAAGAAAGATAAATTAAGTATCGAAAATTGGAGACCAATTAGTTTATTAAATAGTGATGCAAAGATATTTGCAATTATCTTTGCCAAAAGATTAAAATTAGGATTAGATGATTTTATTGGGGAGGAACAATCTGGTTTCATGCCTGGGAGAAATATATGTAACTATATCCGTTTAGTTTTGGATATGATTGACTACAATGATTATATTTCAGATGATAGTTTTATTTTATTTGTCGATTTCTATAAAGCTTTTGACAGGATTAGTCATCAGTTTATGTTTAAAGCTATACATGCTTTTGGTTTTGGAGACAGATTTTTGAGAGCAGTCAATACACTTTATAAAGATTGTAATAGCTCTGTTGGACTGGCCCATGGTACAACCCCAAGATTTAACATCCATCGAGGTATAAGACAAGGGTGCCCTCTGAGTCCCTTTTTATTTCTTCTTGTTACTGAAATTATGTCTGTACACATTAAAAAAAGTTCATTTAAGGGGATCACGGCAGTAGATAGAGAATTCAAATTATCACAACTTGCAGATGACACAGCAATTTTTCTAGCCAATAAATCTGAAGTTCCAAAAGTGGTTCAGTGAATAGAGATGTTTTCAAAAGTATCGGGACTTAAAATGAACTTAAGTAAGTCGGTGTTATTACCATTGAAGGAATGCAATATGTCGTCGATAAATAATATTCCTGTGAAGAGTACCTTCACATTATTGGGCATTGTTATTGATAAAAATGAAAAATCCCGTAACAACTTAAACTTTGACCCAATAGTTGAACAAATAAAAAAATTTAACATGTGGTTAATGAGAGATCTTTCTTTAAATGGCAGAGTTTTACTGTCCAAAGCTGAAGGGATATCACGAGCTGTTTGTGTGTCTCTGGCTTTGGGAATGCCCACTACAGTTTGTAAAAAACTAGATAAGATTCTTTTCAATTTCATCTGGAGAAATAAGTGTCATTATCTTAAAAAACAGGTATTATGTAACAAGACAAAATGGAGGTCTGGAGGTTCTTTGCTTTGAAACAGTAAATAACACTTGTAAAATTAAATGGCTAACTAAATTAATTCAAGAAGAAGATAACATTTGGAATGCTTTCCCTAAATTCATTTTTAATTCAATTGGAGGACTCAACTTTGTGTTGAAATGTGACTATAACCCTGATAAATTGCCTGTAAAATTTGCTAATTTCCACAAACAAGCACTGCTGTCATGGAAACTGCTGTACAAACATCATTTCTCACCTACAAATTATGACATTTGGAATAACAGGAGTATTCAGTACAAAAACAGATCTTTGTACAACAAAAACTGGGTTAGTAATGGTATTGTTTTGGTTTCACAACTTATGGATTCTGATGGTCAATTGTTATTGTTTGAAGAATTTATTTCTAAATTTGATATCTCAGTTACACCAAAAGAATATGATATTGTTTTTGCTGCTATCCCAAGGAATGTTTTGCAGCTTCTTATTGGATCCAGAACAGAGCTTTTTGTGACAGCTCCTGTTATCAATATTTTTCTGGGAAGTATAGATGTTACGAAAAACAAATCTGCTGGTAAATGCAACGGTTCCTTCTGCTAAAATTCTTTGGACACCTCTTTATAAGGATATTGATTGGTAAAAAATGTGGTTGATGAGTAATAAATTCTGTCTTAATAAAATCAAAGAAGTATCTTTCAAGATTATACACAGAATATATCCGGCAAAAAAAACGTTAGAAAGATTTAAGCTTGATTTTGAGTATTCCTGTAATTTCTGTGGCCTATATGAAGAATCTATTGAACATTTATTTTATCACTGTTTGTTTACTAAAGTGTTCTGGATGAATGTACAAAATTTTATTAAAAGGAAAACAGGACAGTCTTTACATTAGCAAGAGAAGGACGTTCTTCTTTACTTTGAGGACATTAACATGGAAAAGGACTTTATTTTCTTTATACAACTTGTTTTATTTTTATTTTTAAAATTTCACATTCATAAGAGAAAATGGTCTGACAGCAAGCCTTTATTTACCCTATTTCTCCAAGAACTATTTCACTACAGCACCACCATTAACGATCTTAAACAGTCAAAGGCTTTAAAAACAAATTCTATTATGGAAAAATTCTTATGCAATTAATGTGTTTCTATTATACCCTTTGTAACCTTATATCTTTTATTATTTGTACCCCTGGCAAACAGTTTTGTTCTGTACATATCTGTTAATAAAATTCATTTAAAAAAAAAGATGTTCATTTTGGTGACTTTCATGCCTGCCAACATGGCGCCTACGCTCTGAGAGTCACGTGACGTACGGAGCGGGAGCCTGAGTCATGCCCATCTAGTTCCTGTCCATGGGACCCCTACTGTCAAAAGAAATATGAGAATCAATGCAGCGATAAGTTATTTTCTGATCCCATTTGAAATGTTCCAGGGATTTAACATACCATGTTTGTGAATTTTAAAGAACCATTTTGATGCAGAGAAAGTGCACATTTTTGACAGGGGGCAAAAGTTACTTTATGTTTTGTGTGAAAACACGTAGTGGACAATAACTGAAGAAGAAAAAGGGCTCTGAGTTTAGCGAGCTTTGCATTCTTCTTCCAGGACGAAGGAAGGAGCATTAAACGGGGAGAAAACCACTATAAATCTGACCATGTGCAAAATAACAGCTATGCTGGGGGAGAAATAGTTGGTCCAGCATGCAGGACAAGCTCTACAAGGTTTCTGTGAGTATTTCAAGTGCTAGCTAATGTTAGCTAACGTGATGTCAATATGCGACTTCTGGTTTGTAGTTATTTCAATTACGAATTTTTACAATCAAATAAATCACAAATAACATGACAAACACACTTGAAACACACATCATTAGTTATCGTTTCAATTTAGGTACAGCATATGTGTGATTCAGGGGGTAAAGCAAACCGGACTTTTATTGCTCCATTGACTCCCGTACATTTTTTTTTTTTAAACCAGGGAACCCATGGGTCGACGGGTGGAATTGGAGGAGACTTAGGCTCTCCATTGACCAACAATAATTTGTGATAATATAAGAACAGCAAAAACCTTTAAAGGGATGTGCAAGAAATAGCTGAAACTGAAGCAGAAAACTGCTGAAAAAAAGTGAATTCAGAGCAGACCTACAGACCGATTATCTCTACCCAATCTGTTAAATGCAGTTTTAGTGCTTAAAGTGGAACTGAACCCCCTGAAAAATCCTAACCTCGCCCCAAGACAACTATTGAAAAATCCTACAAAGTGGGCGGTGCCAGGAAGAACGGAGGGGTGTGGCCAAGTGTGGAGGAAAAGCAGAGGGGGGGACGTGGGGGTGTGTTCAGGACAGTGACAGCTCGCTTAATGTGACGCTGAAACATGGCAGTTTTGCGACATTCATCTAGCCTATATGTCTTCTTTTTATACATATATATACTATGTTAAAATATGTTTACTCCTGGCATTCTCATGTTCTGTTTATACACATGTTCTGTTTATGTTTGTACATATATAACGGCAAAATAAAGAAGTAAAAAAAAAAAAAAAAAAAAAATTCATCTAGCCTATGTTAGCATTACCACTCAGAGACCGGACTCCTCCTGTCTCTCTCTGCCTCAGCAGCAGCAACACCGAGCTCGGCGGCGCTGGCTCGGCGCCCTGAACCAGCAAATCTCCTCCGTCGTCACCGGAGATAGAGGAGTAGAGGGAGGCTTTATGGAGCTCAGCAGCCGTGAGCCATATCAATTAGAGCCGCTGAGTCAGCGCTGCCCGAGGCTGCAGCTGAGGGAGAGAGAGACAGGATAGGTCCAGTCTCTGAATGGTGATGCTAACATAAGCTAACGTTCAAAACAGTATGTTAGCTATGCTAACTAAGTGCTAATGTGATAACAATGGTAACCTGAAAAACACAATCCAACTCCAAACTCGCCACAGGGGTGGTATGTCTCATAGTTTTATACCCAAACCCACCGGGCGTCTGTGAGACCATGGCTGTAACGCAGTCAATGCCTGTGACGTAGAGATGTACCGCTCTCCACCAATCACAAAATTCCAATGCAGTAGCCACCGTTCAACCCTAAGAGGGCAGCACTAAGACATTTTTAGACCAAAAGGTGTAGAATTAAACAAGTTTACACCAAAATGTAAAAAAATCACCAGAAACTGAAAGACTGCATTGGTAAAGACCCATTTATACAGTTTAGAAGCAAAAAAAGTTGTTTTGGGGTTTAGTTACTCTTTAAGAATGAGAAGATCAGCATGGAAGACAATAGCAGAAAAAACTGGAGGCCTAGGAGCAAAGCGTGTTAGCTCAACGTAGCTAACACAATAAACTTTATTAACATCAGATTATATGCTATCATTAGCCTAATTTCTGTTGTTAACTAATAGAGAGATTTTTTCTACGTCTGAGGTATGTAGTTCCAGTACCTTAAACAGTTATTTAAAAGAAAACCTGTCTAATTAATTTTCTATGGATATAATTATTAAAGTACAAAAACCTATAAGCATTATGTCCTACAAAGGCTAAATGTATACTGTAGATATTTAAACGGCTAGAATACCACAAGCATTTCCAAAGTAACAAAATGTACTCAGGTCTCTCTTTATGATTTGGGGAAGAAAAACACATTGAGTAGGTCTTCAGCTAACCTCAGCATTTCTTCCAATCCTCGCCTGTTAAACAGTTAATCCAAATAAAAAGTCTTCCTTGTCTGGGCAGCAAATTATTTTAAAAGCCCCTCGGTGACAGTGAAATGCCTCTTCTGTGGTAAACTGTGACTGCTGATGATGAGCTTTGGGCTTTTAGTGCAGTTGCCGCTGAAATGAGAGAGATCCTCCAAAATTCCCTCTAGTATCTCCCAATTATCACATTATGACTGTGTGCGGTTGAGGGTGGGAAGGATGCAGGCCCATTAGTTTTTCACCTTGTGTCACCTCTTTATCACTGCTGCATGGGCTTTTCACCTCTTCTGGAGCTTAATGGATCCATAGGGCCATCTGATTTTAAGTAAAGACAAACTCACAATTTAGGGGGGAAAAAACTCTCTTGGGCCCTAAAAACAGCAAAGTAGACTCGTCCTGCATATTTTATGTCTTCCCCTCTTCTTTCTTCTCTTGTTCATATAATCACAACACCCACTGTGATTATTATTGAAACCAGGCTTAGGGTCAAAAATAGCTTAGTTTTGAGCAAACAAAGTGGATGAAGAACAGAATGAACAAAAACCTACGGAATGGGACCAAAACTAATGTCAAATTACAGGATCTTTCTTGATATATTTATAAAAAGTGAGATGCTTGCATCTCCTAGGAAGCTCTCAAAACAGTCAGGCGGACAGTTATCGCTGTAATTATGCAGCCTCCTGACTACATGCCACCATAATTTTTCATACCTGCATCTCAAAAGGGCCTTTGTGGGATTTTAGTGGAGCACATGAATAATTCAGAGTGTGTGTGGATGGCTTGGAGGGGGGTGAGATGAGTTGAAGAAGGTGTCAGCCTGGTAGTTAGTTGGTACTGGGCTTTAAGTGGGGCCACACCATCTGTTTCCCTGCCTGGGTAGGGCCCGTGGGGACTCTTCTTGGGCGATGCCAAGGCAGCCCACTCCCTCCGTTGGAGTGTATCAGCCTCCTGTCCACAGCAGACACGAGGGATAATGAAGCCCCCTGTCAGGCCCGGGAGCGCAGACATTTCCTCTGAGAGTTGATGGGGTAATACTGGCACCTGGGCAGCTGGTGGAAAACAAGGTGTACAGCAGGTATCTAGCTCGTTAAATGGATGTCTCTGGCTGATATGGAGGCCAAACTTTTCACACTGTATAAACATTTGTGTCAACATCAGTGTCAGCTTCATTTGTATGGCATTTTATAAAACAAACAAAAGACCAAGACACATTTAACAAGTTTGTACTGATTTACCAAAAATTCAAGTTGGACTTAAATATTACCTTAAAATTTTTAACTATTTTACAAGAAAGGAATATTTTTTTTATTAGTTTAAGAGTTATAACTGAGAAGATGTGGTCACCTTCACTTTTCTAACCTAGAGTAATTTCAGAGGAACTGGTTGTTAGAACTCAGTGCGTTCATTATAATGTAAAACGAATTTAAGCCTGTTTTACACTGTGCATTTTTCGGCTGCCGCCAAGGACTGCGTTATGTCACACTTTGCAACAGTCATGTCATATATGCCGTCTTTGCTGCTAAAGCTAAATAAATTCGGCTTCTTTGTTGCTCCACATGTTCTTGTGTGTAGCCTCCATTGTTGCTAATGTTGATACTGTTGCTACTGTTGCGTTGTACTCTCGTCTCTAGTTTTTTGCATCACTCCTTGGGTGTATTTTCATTGGTCGATTGAAGACTGGAGTCGTAGATATTCTGACACTGCTTGAAGACTGTCAGAGGCTGGATTTGGTCGTGAGAGTGCTCAAAAGGTTGTCGGTAGGGCCCGTCCTACTGGATGGCCACAGACCTGCTGATTACTCTCATGGGCACCATTTTTCATTGCAACACTATTCATGATAAAAGATTATTATTTATTAGTTCCTGTGATAAGTTGAGTTGTAGCATTTTGTATCACCTACAAACAATAAAGTGATGGCCAGTCTAAACCTACATACGGGCAGGGGTGAAAGTAGTTTTAAATTCTTGCCGGTACTATTACCAAAACCTTCCTCTCTCTCTCACTTCATGCATTTTAAAATAGCAAATAGTCAAAACCCAAACAAAATCATTTCAATATTTTTCTGTAGGCCTAGGGTTAGGGGTTAGTTGACAAGAATTAAAAACGATTGACGATATTGTAAAATGATAAAATGATGGTTTGGTAGATATTTACCTTGGATTATGACCATTTAATTCTGTGGATTTGAAGAAGTTTGACCAAGGATTAAAAAAGTTACCTGGGGGATACATATTCTGGCTGACAGAATTATCGTGCCTAAAGTAATTTGTATCCCCCGCCTAAAAAGGGCTGTGAGTATCCCATCTTCAAGTGGTTTAATATATTTCTACCTTGGATTATGAACATTTAATTCTGTGGATTTGAAGAGGTTTGGCCGAGGAATAAAGAAGTTACCTGGGGGATACAGATTCTGGCGGACTGAATTATTGTGCCTGATATAAATTGTGTCCCCCCCTAAAAATGACTGAGTATCTTCAAGTGGTTTGGTATATATTTACCTTGGATTATGACCATTTAATTCTGTGGATTTGAAGAGGTTTGGCCAAGGAATAAAAAAGTTACCTGGGGGATACAGATTCTGGTGGACATACTTATAATCCCTGATATAATTTATACCTTGTAATTTTGACAAGGAGGATTTCCAGCCTGAATTATTTCTCTTCACCCACCAAAGAGAAATATCAAAAACTGTAGGAAAATGCAAAAAATAGTCAGCAGAAACAGGTTGGAAGGCATTTACATCACTAAAACGTTTTCTATTAATGTTTGAGAATATAAATGATGTTCTACAAGCCATTTCTCAACCGCAGCAATTTCCTAATGTTGTGAATCTGTTCACATATTTGGCAATAAAACCTTCCCGATTCTGATTCTCTTTTACTTTGTTATAATTATTTATTATAACACTAAAATAAACAGCGTTTTTCAGTGTTGAACTCAGGAAGATGGATTTTTGTTTCTAGCAGACAGAACTTTGGGCGACTTAAAACAATGAAAGAAAATAGTGTTTTTATAGGAGATTGTGAAAGAGTCGTTTACTTGCCGAGAACAATTTAAATTTAGTGTAATTTTTATATGAATCGAGTTTACACAGACGTGACCGTTTTCTTATTAAGCCAACCGTGCGACACCACGTTAGAAAAATAAATCTATTTATTTCTGTGGTAACCAACAAACAGAGCGATGAAGTAAAGACACTTGGTTTTCACTTATTCAAAGACAAAACATCACTGGTTCAACGTGTTGCTGGTTGTGATTGTGGCGGAGTCAAGTGGAACCAGTGTTGCCAACTGTCTCAGACACAGAAAGTCGCTAGATGTCGCCAGATGACGTCATATGCTAATTTGCATAATCGTGATGCCATCACGTGATGACGAATGAAACAGAAAGGAGGAAATAATTATATTTAGATGAGGATTTTGTCATACAGGGTTAAACAATACATTATTTAAACAGGGGAAACATGCTACAGGGAAATGTGACTTTTGTCTTCAAGAAGAGACGGTGGAACATGTTATGTTATTTTGCCGGAAGTAAACTGTTGAGAAAACTGGTACAAAATTTACAAGATATAAAATTGCAACTGGACATCAAAGACCTTTTAAACAAAATTTAAAGTTCTGTAAAAACATTTTTTGCTGAGATATCTCAAGAAGAAGAAATTAATAGAAAGTAATATAGTTGTTTGTTCTTTAGTATTTTGTAAAAATAAGTAGGGCATATTTAGCATGCATCAAATGTTTATTGCCAACCGCCATTAAACAGAAGTTTATTGCTTATGGTATTATTTTCAGTGGGTTTTTTTGTCATAAGTTTCAAATGTCCTACGTTTTTGAACTCACCATACATTTCGAACGTTCCTTGAATGCACCACAGGTGTGAGATGCCGAAGCAGCAGTACAGACAAGCTTCTGCCTTAATTCCCGTTGAAAGATCGCTCCTATATACATGCATGTTTATTTTTTACTTTTGAATTAACATTAACTACCAAACAACTTCGTTTGTGAGTGGATGAAATTAATCGAAAAGGTTTATGATTGGTCAGTCGACATAGTCTGATCATGCAGCATACACATGCGCAGATCATTCCCTTTGCGAAGGAGCAAGCTGGGTCTCTAAACTGCAGGAAATATCGGCGACAAAGTTTCACAGAAAGTAGCTGAGGGTGGTCAGAAGTGTCGCTAGGCGCTTTTTTTGGGGGGGGGGGGAGTCGTTAGAAATAGCGAGTTTGCAACACTGAGTGGAACAGCGCTTCCTTCTACGTGCGCGCTCCCGACGCTGGGGGGTACAGTTTATGACGGAGATAACTACCTTTGCACGACACCGACATTAGCTCATAAGAAGTTTCTTTTCTGAGCTGTTCTGTATGGTTAAAAAACAAAATAACAATTCAGAAACGATTCGGTATGAGTTAAAATGAATTTTTAAATAGACTGGTTCTGAATGAGGACTTTAAGACAGGCAGCCGCTCTCCCATCTTCCTGGTACTGCGTACCACCACAGAATCTTTTAACGGTACGCAGTACCGGACCGTACCGGCTTTCTTTCACCCCTGCATACAGGGAGTTACAGCAATGTAAAAATCTCGATATAAAGCCACAAATAATGATTTCAAAATCTCAAGGAAGAAAACAAGACTTCACCTTGGTAAAAGTCCTAACCATAACAAGATGTACTGATTTACTTTGTTAATTTAAAGATGTCAAAAAAAATTACCAAGGTTGGTAACAAAAGACTGAACAAAGTGAGAGGATCAAGAAAACTATCAGACAGTCAAATCTCCAAATGACGATAACTTTTTTTCCTGTAATAATTTTGAAGAAGGAAATTTGAGTTTACTTATTGCTAATTAATAAAACAGTTCAGTAAAGGCTTAGAAGAAATATACGTTTTTGCACAAATGAGGAGGCAGATTTGAATATCAGTAAATAATTTAAAGGAAGTCTGTGTTTCCTAAAAAAAATACCCTTAAGGTAAGAAAAATATATTAACAAGACAGGGTCTAGGCTGGAAGCTTGAGAAACTCCACATAAAAGTGGTGGAGCTAACCACTTACTTATGGAGTTCCTCAAGGTTTCACCCTAGGCCCTGTGTTGTTTTCATGACCTGAGAAATTCCTTGTGTTTAAATAAGGCTTGAAACACTGCAGAGCAGTTCTAATACTTACACAATGTTCCCAATATAGGTCAAAAGGTTAAGAGCAACTTGTCTTTTAAAAGCAGCAATGCTCTAAAATGCCTGAAAAGATATGATAGCTCTGAGTTGTGTCCCCTAGATCAAGTCTTGACACATCTTGACAACATAAGGATATGGTAGTCAAAAACAGCAGGTTAAACATATCTGACTGTGACAAACTTTTGATTCTCTTTTGTATCAATGGCTAATCTGGAAGGTTGTTGTTGTTTTTTCATCTTTTTTTTTCTTTGAAATTGTATTGTTTAAGTGTGTTTTTATTAGGCAACAACAAGAAAACGCCTAAAGAAAAACTGTATAAACCTGCTTTCACTTTGCCTCTGCCCAGGGACTACAGATGAAAATGAGCATGTAGCTATCTCTGGTCTGTGCAACACATTTGTTGTGCAATGTCCCTGTCAAATAAGTAAATAAAATTCAAAATAAATAAAAATTCAAAGAAGCATTCAAGTGCCGATACCTGCAGGGGGCTTGATAAGCGGTGGAGGGATCACAGGCACCACAATTGGCATGTTGCCATGCTCCTTGGTGCTGGGCGTGGAGGTGGATGGAGTGCTGGATGGCTCTGTGACTCCGTTTCTTGAGTTTGGCAAGGACAGGGAGCTGTTGGCTCTGTCTGGAGAGCCTTCACTGCTCTCTGTTGAACCTGGGATTTTTGGCAACGAGTTTTCTGTATAGGAAAAAAATTCAAACAAATGTAGGATTTTCATAACCAATGGATGAATAATTCCCATAAAATTTAAAGCCTAAAATCTGACAGAAAGGAAATATAATAGTAAGCACAAAACATTTAGGTCAATTGTAAATTCTCCTGGAAGTGGAAGTCCATTTCTGATTCTACAGAAATACAAAAGCATGTTGAATTTTAAAGCTCACAACATGATTATTAGAAAAACACCAAACAGTATGTGTTTGGTGCTGTTTGGAAGGGTTGCCTGGGAAAATGCCCCCTCACTTGATGACAACTTATGTTTGCAAAGTTACATCTGAATGAACCATAAGACTACTGGGACAATCAGACTTTAATAATCTTAGAATCTGCTAAAGGGAGGATTCTCGTAACATGTAAAACGCAACAATTGAAAGAGGGTGCACTTTCTTTTAAGTATGACTGCCAGACTGTTCTTCATGCGTTCTTAGTGTTTTGTGGTTAGGTGTATTTGTAAAAGTTAGGAGGTGAAAGCACTGGCCCAAGTTATCATTAATAAACCTCATGAAGTTTAGATCTTATAAAATAAACAGTCATTGATAGAAAAAATACATAGTAAGTGATGTAACAAAATTCAATTTCTGGATTTAAAAACTACAGCATGCAACAAATGGTTATCTATTAGATGAAAGCTGATTGTAAAACTAGCCTTTGAGCACTGAGATGTGCTGTGGCATCTCTCCAATCTCCAGGTTATCGCCGTCCCTTAGCTCCACCTTGTCATAGCCATACCAACCCAGCAACTCATTCATGGTGTTCTCTGCAAAACTCTGTGACACAAACAGACAGAGAATAAAAAAATTTAAAAAAAAACTTGTGAGAAACACACAATAAGGACTCAGACTAAGTTTCCTTAATGTAATATTATATTGCTGTAAGTATTTTCTCCTTTAAGTATTTTTTGTTTTTGGATCTTTGTATTAAACATTTTAGATAAAGACAAAGACAATGTGAAGAAATATAAAAACCATTTTCCAAATGATGATTTAATTTATGGCACAAACAAACTGATAAAAGTAATTCCCTCCTGTGTTAAATCATGAATCTGTGATTTACCAAATTTTTGGTTCAGTAGGTGGCGGTAGTGCAAGAAGAAGAAGAAGAATCGTCTCACATTTAGGACAATATTCTGTGGACTGATGAGGTGTGCATCCCGCTAAATAAAGTGTTAAAATAACACAGCAGTTCAGAAAAAGACCATCATACCAACAGTCAAACACGGTGTTAGCTGTGTGAGGGTCTGGCAGAAACAAAAGATGTCTTCAAGAACATCACTATTAAAAACAGAAGACTCATGTCAAAATGAAACAAATTAGTTGGTTAACTTGCACATGAGTTTTCCGACACACATGCAACAACGCCATCACTCGCCAACTTTTTCACAATACAACAGTGTAATTTATTTGGTACTCAAGGAGGTAAAGTCGGGGAAGCACTCTTCATTATTTTTACTTGTGCCTTGAGAATTTATTAGACCAATAATTGTGAACGTGAAGAAACGTAAAAATACAGGTTTAAGGTGAACAGAAAGCAAAACTTAAAACTTCACAGTTAACAGAAACGTGCCAATGAGGTAAAGAAACCAGGAAACTAAGCATTGAACTAAATAAAAATTGAGCAGAATAGGAGAACAAAAAAGCTAGAAATGCTTGCATCAAGAGAAAATCCATCACTGTTGGTAAAAACACTGAATATATTGTTTAGGTTTAGGAAAATGTTGAGTTTTGAGTTGAAAAAAAATAATAATTTGAAGTTCTACTCTATCTCAGCCCAGATGTCCAATTGCATATTTTTAAACCCCATGAAGGTAAAACATTAAAGTATTTCCTTCATAACAGCCCCCCACAACACAGTCATTAAATGTTTTAGTTCAAAGCCATAATGTGGCTAATGTATGTGGTCCATGATCAGCATACATCTCTCAGCTGGAACATTTCCAGAAGCCTCTGTTCAATGATGTGTTAATGTAGTAAGGGATTCAGTTGTCATTTGACTATAAAACATAAAAATGTTTTGTTTTGAGAAGAAATCTACTTGGTCAGCATAAAAATATTAGTCCTATGTCATGAAATAAACAGCAGATCAAATGTTCTTGTAAGGACAAAAGTGTTAAAGATTAGTTATGAACATGTTTTCTGGATTACAGTTCTTTAGTTTACACGAGTAAATACTGTTCTGTGGTTTACATATGGTTAAAAGTTGATCTAAATGTAAACTATGAACATAAAATAGGGAAATTCGAGATTGGGTTATATTGCAACAAATCTAATCTGTTTATTTCACCTTCAATAAGGCCATATTTGTAGAACAATGCATTCAAGGATAGAGCGGCAGAGCAGATTATGTGATCTGGGCTAACTAATACCTTACTAAATGTTGTCTGCCAATGCCTGACAGCTTTTGTCAGAGGCAGTCTGAAGGTGTGGGACGGCATCTCCATCACTGGAAAAACAAGGCTTGTTATCGTTCAATCTGGATTGATGTTCAAAAATCCAAATTAGACTCTGCAACCAGTGGCAATCCCATCTCTCCATGCTTAGAGACTGAACTCTATCCTCCAAAATGTCAATGCTACAGAGTGGGGTTTATTAGACAGAATTTATGAGTGGAGATGATTGTCTCCTTGCCTCCAGTCCTGACCTCAACCCCACTGAACACTTGTGGAATCAGCTTGGACAGACCGTTTGTGACCGAGTGACCAAGAAAACCACATTGGGTGACTTGTAATAAATGCTGGGAGAAGATTGGGATGACATCCCACAACAGATAAATAAAAGTTTAATGTACCCACGAAAAGTAAAAGAAAATACCATGCATGTCTTCAAAAAGTACTATGTAAGGTTTGTAAAGTAACCTGTAAGTTTCAGAAACTACAGGCTCCAGAAACCAACCAGAAAGTTCAATCAATTACCCTATTAGTTTTGGAAACTAATCTAGTTTTTAAGTTCTCAGAAAGTAGCCTATAATATCCGTGGAAATTACCAGTAAGGTTCAGCACAAGTATCAGAAACAAACATGTATGATTCTGGGAAGTAACAAGCAAATTCTCATAACTAATGTATAGAGTAAGCAAGTAACCTTGGAAAGTAATTTCTGAGAAAAGAACTATGTATGTTTTGAAAAGTTACCTGTAAATTCTAGGAAAACCTCCTATGAATTTCAGAAACTAACCTGAAAGTATAGCTGTATTATCCAACTTGCTCTGTGAAGACTTTGTGTTATTGTTTAAAAAAACACAAAAAAAACAAGAAATAACTTAAGTACCGTTGTCTTACAGGTTGAAAATAATTAAATTATTTTTGCTGACTCAACCTAATTATGTTACATAGGTACAAGTGAAATAGCTACTTCTGAAAGAAAACGACATAAGCACACAAACTTAAAAAAAAGATCAGAGCGAATCAAAGCAAATTCATTCAAAACCCCATTTATTATTGTGGATTAATAGGAAGCAAAGCACTGACCGAACAGACACAATTATTTAGAACAAACAGCATATCTGAGACACTGACTCACCATGTGGGTCAGTGACATGTTTCATCGACACAGTGGGCAAATTTCTTTTTACTTTAGATCTGAACTAAAAGTTCCTGCTTTTCCAGGAAGAATTCAGTGAAAGTCTTGGGAGGGTACCATAAATGAGGAATGACAGGAGTTATTGATCACTCTGTCATGAAATACCACTGTGGAAAGACGGTCAGTGGGAAGATGTAGCAAATTAACTGTGGAACAATTCTAGTCGGTGACAGATTACAAAAAGCAGTGTGCAGTGTATTTGATCCAATATCATACAAATTAGTGAGTTGTCTACACCTGGATTGTATGAGATTTTTACACACACCTTATTATTTCTTTCTCCACTGTCTGACACCAAAATAGAGAAAAACTGTTCCTAAAGTTTATTCTGTTTTAAGGCTGGTTGGGATTATCACAATTATTGAAGAAAGCCATATATAATTTACAAAAAAAAAAAAAGTCTTACTTTTGGCATTCAACAAATAGAAATAATTTTGGTATTCATAGCAGGGAGGTTTTTGTCTCATTCAATGTCAGACAGTGCAAAAAAGAAAAGTTATTTGTAGTTTTCCCATAGTGAATGCAAACGTGTAAATGTTTTCTGCTGTAGCAACACAATAACTTCCTGTTTACAGAGGTTAAAATCTACTCCAATTATTTATGATCTTTTTGTTCTGAAAGCTTTTTGAGAAAGCTGTCTAAAGGTGTGAAGGCTGCTAACGAGGACAGCTCCAACAACAACACTCCTCTTCACATAATGATGAATGACAGCAGTGCTTTTTCTGCCTTAAGCTTCCTGGAAGTCAGATTTACTTCCACAAGTCAACGTTTGGTTGTGACAACCATCAACACGCGATCACTGTCATTTATAGAAACACTGTCTGGGGATATTTTGCAATAGCATGCAAATGGGTAAAAGAAAAAAAAACTATATTAAGTAGAAGACACTTAATATCTGTAGTTATACCTGCAAAGTTTACAAATGTTGTATTCTATAATCCTTTAATACTAAAGGAAAAGCAAAAATAGTAGTTGATACCATCAAAGTTTTTAGTTTTATTTTAAAAATATAGTGTTGTGCATAACAAAGTGGTGCATAAGAGGAAAAACAAATATAAATGATTTCCAAATCTTTTATACAAATAAGAGACTGTTATCAATATGCTGCTTTATAGTCTGCAACACAAAATGCATTGAAGTTTGTTGTTGTTGGTTGAAAAAATGTGAAAAGCTTTAAGGAGTTTCAATACTTTTTCATTGCACTGTAATTATAGATTGTTTTTGTTGTTGTTGTTTTTTGTAGTGGCTAATTATTTTCTTAATGTCCCAATTATTAACTTGGTTACAGTCAAATCTAAGCAGAAAATGAGAACATTTGTCGCCACTATAGGCTGTTTTAACAAATCAAGCTAAAAGGACGGAAGCATAAGGGCAGAAATTTGTCCAACAGTGAAGGTGAAGGTTTAAGGGGAGGGGAAAATCCACCTTTTGAAGAAAGGAGTCGGAGCATAACCAGGGCCTGAATGTGCTCCAGAGTAAAACGGATATAAGCTGTAAAGTGACCACATGATGAAGACAAAAACACAGCATCTCTGTGTCTCCCTTTCCTTCCTGCCAACCAGTCCTCTCCGTCACCCTACTTCTTTGAGAAAGTACAAGTGTTATTAGGAGTGCAACTCAATTCTTGTTGGCGACTCATCAAAGCAGTTGCACCAACTTCTTGGCTGTGGCTATGCAGAGGCGAAAGAGGCACAGAGGCAGCAACAGATGTATATAGGTTACCAAGGAGGTATATTAGCCCATTTGATCCTTTTAATCTGAATAAATGGCTAAAATACTATTGAAATATGATTTTAATGATTACAAGTGCTTAACTATACACCTGGGCAATATAAGGGTAAAGATAATCCTGATTTTTGCTACAGATGAACACATAGATTTGTTTCATGGTTGAAAAACTCCAGTGCACAGATGCTTAGAATAGAGACAAAGATAAATTGATGAAAATCACAGAGCAACAAAAGGCAGTTGTTATTACCTGACAGAAGTCTCTAAATGCTAACTTTCTTATAGCATCTTTCTCAAAACAGGTGTTGATCAACATGTAGAAAGGTTTTCATCAAAAATCACCTCCAACTCTCTACGTGACATGTGATGGATAAGTGCAGGGCCAGCCAAAAATCTAATGGGGCCTTAAGCAGATTTTGACTCGGGGGGCCTTCTTCCTGTTAATATCCCCCCGCCATTAACAGCATTTCAATCAAGATTTGGTCTAATCTGGGGGAGGAGGCAGAGTTCAATTGGTTATTATTTTCTGAGACAATCTAAGACTGAAACACAAAAGAAAGGTTAAAGTCGTAGCATCACATGATGACTATGGTAACACAACCGCCAATGAGAAATATAAATTAATTAAAAATCCATTGATTTTTAATGTAAGAAAAAAGATCAATAAAAAGTCAACTTTAATTTTAATACATTTTAATTAATTTAAATAAAAACAAAATTTTAATTAAAAAACAAATTAAACTAAGTTTGCTACAGAGTAAGTTCTTTAAATTTTAACTTAAATAATGAAAAAATAAAATACAATTTAATAATATTTTGATATTCTCAAAAAAACAAAGTTTTAGTCAGTGTTCAATTTGAACATTTATGGGAGGCCCCTAATGGTTTGGGGGTCCTAAGCAGTGGCTTAGTTCGCTTGTGCCTTGTGCCGGCTCTGGATAAGTGGGTAAATATAGAACCCTCCACAATTATTAGCACCCTTTCTTATAATGCTGTACAATCTCCTTTCCTTACTAAGACACTTAGTCTTCTCCTATGGCAATTTAAAAGATTGGAGCATTAGGAGGAATGGATCATTGACCATTCTTCTGTGCACAATCTCTCTAGATCATGGGTCTGCAACCTCTACAAAAAAAGAAAAACATAAAACTTTTACAAAAAGAGGATGGATGAATTTTCTTCTTGTTGATATTTGTGGAAGATTATATACAATATTTTTAAAAAGCACACATTTTCCAACCTAATGACTAAAATATTTTTTCATGTCATTCGGTGTTGGAAATTCAATAAAAGTATTACAAGAAAAAGTGAAAAACTGCTAAAACCTCCATTTGTTGTTGTATATCTAAAAAAATTTGTTGGTTCTCTATCGTTTTAACAAAAAGTTATTAAGAGCCATTCTGGAAGGTCCATGGAGCCACTCGTGGTTGCAGAACCCTGCTCTAGAGTATCTACAGCACTTTTGTTTACAGCTCACCCCACAGGTCTTCTTTAGTATTCAGTTTAGAGAACTAAAAGGGCCATGGATGAAAGTTGATTTGATGTCTGTGTCTCTTTGGCGCTGGCTCTTCCAAGCTTTGGTCATGTGTTTTGAATTATGATCCTAATAATAGTGGGTCAACTTTAACGCCCCATTTCATGTTGGAACGTTTCAGTTCATCACGAGGTATAAAAACATGTGTAGATTACTGAAGGAAAGTATTATCTGAGAGGGTTTTTTCACATCTGAACAAAGTACATGACTCCAGTTAAAGTCCAAGTTGAATTCGGCAAATTTCACATATAGATTTTTTTTTATAGTTGGATCAAAAAGACCTCCAGAAACAAACAGATGTTATGGAGTCTTGAAAAGCCCAAACTGCACCTTCTTTACCATCCCGCTCACTACACATCGTGGCAAAATAATCCTGGGTTCTCATCCAGTCTTGCTGGTCACAATTCTAGCAATTTTAAACTTGCTTTGGGGGTTTGGATGACCCAAGTGCAAGCAGTAGGTGGGCAGAATCAAGGTAGAGTGACTTTTTAGAAATACAGTACAGAAAACACACGTGGTGCAAAAGTAGCAGAGGGAAGGAAAATGGGAGAATCTACTGAAAACAAACCAAGATTGTACATAAAGAGGGGGGTGATTAAAAGAATAATGAACAGGTGATGAAAAACCAAATGTGACACATCTGTGGGAGAGCATGAAGAAAGTAATGGGAAAAAATAGCTAGAAATGACACAGAACCTATGGAAACATTACAAAAATGAAAAAACACATTTACAAGCAAAAATAATGAACACAAATCCAAAGAATGCACTAAAATGAGACACATGGACCCAAAAACCCAAATTTGAGGTAATGAACACACTAAAGTGCAAAAGATGTTCACAAAACGTATTATTGCTCTGACTACAGATACATGAAAGTTATTGCACCTTTCGTTTAGCCATATCCTCACTTATGAAAATTCACATGGGCTACCTCTACCTTATGTTCTCTTGTAGTGGTGGACTGGCCATCGAGAGCATCGGGACATTTCTTAGAGGCCTGGGCGCCAAACTGGCCCACTCTGTGATTGCCGACTGTCAGGTCGGGTCGTGCTTGATTCTTAAATAAACAATCCGTCATGCGGCTCATTAGGGCGTCTGCCTCGCTGAAGCTCACACAGACGCAACAAGGTAGGACACAAACACACACCCTCCTCTCTTTTTGTGAGGGTGTCTGTCAAAGCACTGCAAAGAAAAAAGCAGTGGCCACGGATGCAGCAAAGTGCTATAAACTAACTGACGTGTTTGTCATTAAGGGAACAGATTAGACATTAAACACTATTGGTGACATGATTCACAAGCATCCAGCACTACTAATTTAATGAGGTTAGCTGATGGGCTAAAACTAACTTAATAAAACAAAAGTTTTTAAGTTGTAACAAACCACATTGCAAATCTTAGAACATGGTCAATTACATAGAGACAAGAACATAGATGATATGAATATTGAAATCCTTGTAGTATATTTTTTCATTTAACCTTCATTTAACCAGGTAAAATCCCATTGTAGATTAAGAATATTTGTTGTTAAATGAACATAGCCAACGCATTAGAAAAGTATCAGTGACTGAATCTGAAAAGCTGGGATATTATGGGTGGCCTCTGGATTTTTTCTCACAAAGATGGAGAAGGGAAAAGTGTCAGCACCACCAGCAGCACAAGTGCTGCAAGAGCTTCTTCGGTCACGGCAGTACTGGACAACAGTAGTGAGGAATCAGGAACCTTCAGGTACAATTTATGTACAAATCAAACATAGAGGCAATGCTTTTAGAATAATTTGTGCTTTACTTATGATGATCAGTATGCAATGAACTTTACAAGCTTAGATTATTTAAAATCATAATTTTCTTCTGCAGAGCAACCTGACTGAAAGAGAGAGATACTGGGAAAGACGAGGAAAGTATAATCTTATTTTGCCCGTCCCGACTCCAAGGATTTTGATTTATTTTTTCAGTACCACCCAAATCAGACAAGTCAAAGAGTCAAGCCCAATAAATTCATCTCAAAAGATGGCACCAACTGAAAATGGCTGATAAACAATGAAGCTAATCACTCCCTGTATTTAAATTTTCATTTCTGTGCGTGTTTAAAGTTTCCTTGTTCAGTAATACAGAGAATAAACCTACACATCTGCAGTGCACCACCTGTGGACCTCTCACTTGTGGTATGATACTATGGTTGACACAGTGGTCAGATTTATAACTAGTCTAATACCTGTTAGTTTAAACATTTGATTAGTCTCAGGTTTAGGTTGATGGTGTAACTTATAATATTCCATGTGCAGGCAACACATTTACCAGTTCAGTAGTAGATGAAACAGAATTTCAGTTTTTGCTATTTAAGTACAGGTTATTGGAGCAAAACAGAAATGTTTATTTTGTAGGGGAAAGAAAGAGAAAAAGCTGTGTAAGAGCGCATGCAGCTTTTGTTTTATTATTTTACGCTATTACATCAGTAGGGACCCAATTTAACTCACTCTTGGCATTTTGGGTTAATATGGTGGTGGTGGCCTGGGATGGTATCAAATTCCCAGCCTGAATTATTGTCCCAGTCCACCCCTGTTCTCTTGTCTTTCCCAATTTGTAGAGTGGATAAGAGAAATTTGGTTCTGTCTCACATCCTATTTATACCTTAGTGTAACAGGAAGTAATCGATTCCTAATTAAATGTTCCTGGACATTTTGAGACAAAAACAATTTAGAAAGCATTGATTTGATCTGAATTATTAAGGGTTCCAATTTGCTAAAAGAACATTTCTTGAAGGATTTTTTTTTTGCCAGTGAATCAATTCACCTATATCAAAGTCTGACTTTTTCTACATATTTTAAAGGAAGGCTATGCATTAAATATAAAAAGGTATTTTTGTTATTATTCTGAAGGGGCTTAAAAGGTTGACAGATATTTCTTGACTAAATAAAGGAACGTATGTTAAATGGTTGCAGGGTAAACCTTAATAATGGATAGTATAATTTTTTGTCAGTCAATTGAAATGATGTTTTATTGCCGTTCGTGTCATTTAATTTCTCAAGTTTACTATAATATTCTGGGTAATCCAGAGCTTTTTTTAATAGTCCAGATGCTTTCATTAGACGCAGCTGACTAATACTTCTCAGCTATATTTTTTTAGAACTTGTTTGATATAAATATATAAAATTTTGCTTCCACACACTTCCCTCTTGTTTCCCTTCAGTCAGAACCAAACATAGCCAGCAGGGCTTGTGGTGATGATGATGATGGTGAGAAACGGACACCTTGTGGTAGGAAACCAGAGCAGGTTACAGAACACCGTGATAAAATTCCAGAATCGACATGCCAACTTTCCCCCGTTGCTTCCCCCTGGTTTCCACTCCCCTGCCGCCTCTCCCTCTCCTCTGCTTTCATTCCCCTCTACTTTTCTTGATACTTGATCCAGCAGAGACGCTCAGGTTACAGTTTTTACAGCTTAGCCAGCCCAGCTCTGTATACATTCCTTTCTCCCCTTGTTCCTCAGCCCACTTCTCAGCCTTTCCTATCCCCTACATGCCCACTCTTACTTCTCCACAACTTTTCACTGGGGCTTATTTTACCCGTGCAGCTAGATGAAGGAAACACTCTCAGACTGTTTGCTTTGTTGGAGGAGTATGATCTTTCAAAAAGGCACTTTGTGAGTCAGCGTGTGTTTGTATTTTTTTGTCTCTGGATTTGGTCTGAAATATTTAAAATTAGAGAGGGAAGCAAACTTTAGCTCTGTTTTGGTTTAAGCAAAGGAGTATCAAGGCTTTCTACAGAAAATCAATGCAATAAAATTCGCTAAAAGGATTGAGGTAGACTCCTGCTGTAATGGTTACTGGGTTTATCACCCATTTATTAGAATGGATCCATGTTCACAAGGTTACCTCTTTTTCCAAGTTTGTTAGATTCACTACCATCGCGTTACAGTATTTTACATTAACAGCATCCAGTATTTTTATCCTCCGGATGGATGAAGAACCCAACTGCAGCCTTACACATTGGAAAACAAAAACACTACAAAGCAAACTCTGCTGGCGATTGACTAAAAGAGCAATTTTGATTGCATTGATTACAGCAGAAGCAATGTCCTCAGGCCAAACTTTCCTAAAACTTACAGGCTACTTTTCCTAAACTTAAAGATTACTTTTCTTTACTACAGATTACTTAAATAAGATTTTTCTTTCACAAACTTGAAGTTTACTTCCCAGAATTTAGAGGTCATTTTCTGAAACTTTAAAAGTCATTTTCTAGAAATTACAGGTTACTTTATGCATCATTTTCATGGCACTTTCAAGTTACTTTCCTAAATATTACTTGTAACTTTCTTGCAATTTAAAAGTAACGTTAAATTATTGATTAATCTGAGTTTCAGAAACTACACGGTAATACCTCTCTGCAAAACATCCATCTATCCATCCTTTGTCTAAACCCTCTTTTCCTGGCAAGGCTGGATTGAAGTGGTGCCTGTCTCCTTTGGAGAGGGGGCAGGTTGCTAGTCTACCACAGGGCAAGACAATGGCTGACGGTACAAACAACCATGCACACACATACTCTCATACCAATTTAGAGAAACTGATTATTCCAATATTCATGTTTTAGACTGTAAAAGGATCACAGAGCCAGAGAATCTACGCATGCATGGGAAAAACATGCAAACTTCATGCAGAAAGCTGGGATTCAAACCAAGGACCTCTTTGCTGCAAGGCAACAGTGCTACCAAATGCATCACCATGCATCCCTAGAACTTATAGGTCACTTTTACATAACTTACAGGTTACTTTAATTGAATTTACTGGTTCACTTCGTGTATGGTGACAATGGCTGAAACCTACTATTTTCCTGAAAATTAAAAGGATATGTTTCAGAGCTTACAGGTCTGTACTCTGTAAGGTCTGGAGTGTAGCCAGTGTATTCCAGGAAAGTATAGGACATATCATGTATTGCTACCAACATGCTGGATTAAAACTCTGTGTCTATCTGGTAGTAATTTATGTCAGTAAGACTTTGGAGATAAGCCCAGAAGACTGATGGGTCAAATGTTTACATCTTTACTGATTCTTTGTTTCTCTAATTTTGTCTTTTGAGTTCAATTCAGGTTATTTATAAAGGACCAGTTCACAGCAAACATTCTAACTAGGCAATTCAGGTCAGTCATAGAGACAGGTGGATAAATTGCACACATTCCCAAAATAAGGCAGTCAAGTTCAGTTTATGATGTCAATGGGTAAAAAGTTGTCTCTCTGAAGAAACAGAGCCTATTGCATCAAATGACTGAATTTGTGCCAATCACACCTCCTGAATGAGCTTAGGGTGATGTTGGAGAGATGGCAACGTTGCAGCAATCCCTGAAGTCTTCCTTCACATCATTTTTTTGTTTTACACAAGACTTATATCAACAATACATTTTAGAGAGCTGAGGAGTCTGTTCAGATCAGTTATATAGTCAAACGACATTTTATGTAAAGCAAAACCATTCAATTTACCTCTTTAAATCAAGGTAAAAAAAAAAGGTTTAGCCTTTAAAAACACAGAAAGAAAAGGTTTACATAATTTATTAATTTATTTAGTAAATTTGCAATTTATCCAAACGAGTCAAACAAAAATGTTTACACCAGATGTTTTTAACTGAAAGCCACGTCTTTGGAATATGTTTACCATCTAACTTTAGATTTCCCACTTATGATTCTAGGGGGGAAATATGTTAAATTTAGAGGTACATGCAGTGGCCCTTAAAACTTAACACAACCCTGTTAAAATGGCAGATTTTTGTGATATAAAAATCATATAGTTATTTTTACTGAACACAGTATACAAACCTATAGGATGAATAATATAAAGAAATAGGAAGCTGTATTAAAGTGGCTGCATGAGTGTACACACCCTAAAACATATTATTCCATATATTTGTACAATAAAAATGATCTTACAGTACAAGATGAGAAGCTACATGAGTACAACATGGCACACTGAAGGAAGTCACAAATAATTGGTGAAAATGTACAATACCTAAGGCATTACAAAAACAGCACCTTTCTTCAAAATTGATGAAAAGATGAAACAAGCTGAGCAGGGAGCTGATCTGGAGTTGCTTGTATTCAGCTGAAGCTGAAACTTTTTTTATCAAGGTGGATGAATTAAGGAACAAAATACCAGACAAACTGCTCCCAAAAAGATGAACATTAATTTTACTTTTCTGCAAAACTGTAAGTCCAAGCATGCATCCAAATCTATTTAAGAAAGATTTTATCAAGGGAACATTGAAGATTTGAAGCAGCCTAGTTAGAGTTGGAAACTAATTTCATGGAAGACCACCTACAGAGGGCGTGGATAAGAGGTTTCTTCCTGTTAAAATTGAGTCTTCCTTTTTGCTGCTGCTACATGCATCCTCAGTATGAGGGATTGCTGCAAAGTTAACAATTCAGTGCAATGATCTGTCTACTGTTGCTGCATGCTTGTTAAGGAGCAGGAACTGAACTTGACTGCATTTTTACCTATGCCAAGAGGTAATGTTTTTATCGTTGTGTTTGTTTGTCCGTCTATTAGCGACATAACTCAAAATGTTATGGACGGATTTCAATGGAATTTTTAGGAAATGTCTGCAGTGGGAGCAGGTACAACCGGGTGAAGCGCGTATCCACCCACCGACCAGCGGTGCTAACCACCACACCTCTGCAGTGTCAGAGAGCTCATCCACGGCTGAACTCGACCAGCAGCCCCGCTGCGTTTGGAGCATGTGCACAGCAAATTAATCGTGCATGCGCGAATCTCCCCTCTATGCTGGAAGAGCACAGTGACAGCAGGAACCCAGCCATGCGTCTCTTTAACAGACATTTTATTGAAAAAGTACTAAAAGTTAGAACTAGAAATAAAACATGGGGATGGGGGGGGGGGGGGTCTGCGCTCTCTGAGTGCTTTTCTAGTTAATAACTAGGACTGAACTGGAATGTGTGTAATGAACTTTGAATCTCTTATGTATGATTGGACTGAACTGATTATGTATCTCTCTGTATAAATTGGATGGTTTCTAAAATAATTGGAGAAGATCTATCTCCAAGGTAGAGTGGGCAAATATTAGAAAGTCAAGATGTGGGGTATGCCAAAAAGGACAGAATACTGAAAATTAATCAAAAGCTTCCTCAACAAAGTGTAGACTTTTGAGAGACAGTGAATGTTTGAAACCAATATGCATGTCACAGTAAGAGGCAACACACAAATAAGTATTTCTATAGAGGAACGATAACCATTGACACATTGAAGGTGATGTGATTTGCCAAACTACGACCAAGTGTCAGAGGAAGAGAAGTTCCATAATTAGTCACACGCAAACTGGTTTAGGCTTCTTCAGAGCTTTACACCTAAAATATATTTTTATATAACATTTGTAAACAAGCATTAGCATTCTGCTAATGCAAAGGCTAATTTACAATCTAATTCCTTCAATAAAGTTTCTGCAAAATATCGAATTTAGGAGTTCCACTGGTATAAAAGGTACCAGTTTGTAAAATAAGGATATTTACAAAACAGATATCAACAAAAATAGATAGATCTCATAATATTGTGCAGTGTTTTAAGTACTGAGAAAACAATAAAAGGCCTAAAAACTTTTAACAAATAACTATAATTTGAACCCTATGTCTTAAACAAACAAAACAGAAAATTCAGAAAATAATCTGACACAGAGCCTGAGAGAGGAATTATTCTTTGGTTGATTTGTTTGCTGCTACTGAAACCTGATCAAAAACATGTTTTCAAAGGGAAATATGAAGCAAAAAAGGCCAAGACACACCAAATAACGGGAAAATAAATGCAGACAGACCTGACACCTGATGACAATTTACACCGCCTCCATCAAATGAGATGTTTAACTGAAGTGTCGCGGCCTCAAAACACACCATAAAATATGTCAGTTGACTATATTTTGAACGATGACCCACGTCGCAAAAAATCTATCATTACCAGGAGAAAGAAAGGCAAACCTGCAAATAAAACTTCATCTCTGAATGATGACTGGCATCATGCAATCATATGGTCAGTGTGATGAATTAATATCAGTTTGACTTCTATTTTATTTAGTATTTTACAGCATTCATGACGAATCTGTAACAATGACAAAACAGTAGGAGGGAGAAAAAACAAGATCTGTGCCACAATGTGACCTCCATGCGCCAAAAATCTGCTCATGAATATTTTGTCCATTTTAAACACTTCACCTATAAGAAAAGAAAAGAGAGCCCACCCTCTAGCGCACGTCCCACTGGAACTAGTTTCTCTGTCATCAACAACCAAAAGATCAGAGCAGGAGCACCTCCACAAAGAGGCGAGGAAGTGATCATGTTTGAGTGGAACTCCAAACCCAGAAGTTTTTTTTAATGTAAGTTTATTATACGGTTATCCTATTATAGGGGGGGTCGAAGGGTTGGGGTAATTATTCAAATGTGTCCTCAAGGAGGGACAGATGAATGGCTTTTTTCAATTTTTTTATTTACTATGTGTGCCTACGTTTTTATTACCCACTTCCCATTACAGATTCATTGATTTATTTTAATTTCGATGTTGATTTTTTTGTCTATGTGTGGCTGCTCTGACTTTGGCAACATGCAGTCAGTGCCTTATAAATCTCAGATTTTCCTTCCACTCAACTTTCCATTAATTTACCTGAAAGCAGCACTTTTTGTGGTTTACTCTCCTTGAAGGTGTCTGTTGGACTACGTTAAAGTAAGCAGTTGTCCCCAACATTATGTGGGCCAAAATATGAAATTCCTGTTTTAAAAATCCTTTCGTTGGTAATATAGCATTGTTATTCTGAAGAAAATAAAACTTAAAATATAAAAATTGGTGTTTTATGAGTTCGTATGGCACCTGGGTTTAGCTACTTATATTTAAGTACTGAAACAAATTCACTTCATCTTTGTATTTATTGAGATGGAGCTTTATAAGAAATGCCTATTATCTGCAGCCTTCTTCTCCTGCATCAAGAGCAGAAGATTCCTTTTATTTCTTAAAATAATGTTTTAATCATAAAACACATGAAAATTAAGAACAACTATTTTAACATATTTTGAAGCTTGATGTACTGGGATGGTATGATAATAAATGCATGTTGGCAGCAGGGGTCAAAAACAAAGCCTCCTCACTATGAATGAAATGCCCAGTATCGGTCCCTGTTTTTACAGTAGCAGAAAATGAGCATTGACACATGCGCTTTGGGAACGATCAACACACACATGTAAATATCTTCCAATCTTGCAGCCCAAAAAATAATAAAATGAAAACATGTCACTGCATTTATTCTCGATGTGATCACCTGCTCATCCGTCCCCTACAACAGTGAAAACACTGGCTGCTCCTGCGTCCCCAGCCAAATGTGTACAAACAATGAGGGGATGCAGACAAAGCGGGCTGCATCTGCACACAAACACACGCACACACTTAAATACCAGGAACATTTCCATGCTCCACAATGAACCGCACGGAGCTCAAATATCCCAGCGTGCACCGAGTCAAAGAGCACAAACCACTGAGAGAAACAACGCGTGGCTGAATGTGAGGGGGGAAAGGGGAGAGGCCGAACACAATGTGCTCTCTTCGACAGAGCGCGTAAAGAGGCGCACATCTGGATCACCCGCCTCTGGGCAGCTGCTCAACATTCACACACGCACACACACCCAAACACGACTCAATGCAAACCCACGCAGCGCTGCAAACGCATCACGGATAGACTAGTGTTTCCCCCACATTGATCTCCTAATTGTGCACATTGGCTGCGCTCCCTAGTTCCTGTATGTGTACTATAGTATAAATAGTAATAGTAGACGCACTGTTGACGCCTTCACTGACGCACTGGATTTTCCATTTACTCCGGATGAGCCATGAAAAGCAGGGTGCACAAACGGCGTGATTATGACAGGCGGTATTGCCCCCTCAGAGTATTCCTTCAACTTAATAGTGGAAGTGAAGCAGCGAGCGTGTGCTGCATCCATTGTGCGAGGCTGCAAAGGCTCCCGTTTCAGTATGCATATGAACAAAACATTTTTTAAATGTACAAACATCCTAAATTAAAGTTTGGTTAGTGTGCAGCAAACTGCACAAAGGTGCAGCCAAGATCAAGCTCGGAGGGACAGCTATTGCTCTAACACAGACACACTCCACGCGTAATCTCATGCAGCTTGGCACAGAGCCTCTTTACCTTCATCTCTTCATTTATTTCCCTTTTCACCGGGTGCGCTGGCTTGCGGCTTCTTTTATTTTCCGGAGGTCTGCCCTCTTTTTCCATCTCTGCCATGTTTTCTCTGTGATACTTCTGTCAATATTTGCGGTGAGGAGGGGAGAGGAGGAGGAGGGGGGCGTGTGTGTGTGTGTGTGTGTGTGAAAGAGAGAGAGCGAACGGAAGCGGCAGCTGTTTACAGCCGACACACGGCGGAGGTCCTGCGGCTCTTCAGCGGCCAGAGTGACGCCGGGGATTCCGCCGAGGGTTCGCGGTGCCCGGCCGAGTCAGCCATCTTCTGCGCTCTTATCCTCCGCGGTCCGCGCGCCGGTGCTGAGCCGCCTCTGTGAGTCAAAGGAGAGGTTGAGTGAGGGGAGAAAACGAGACAGGGGGAGGGGCGTCGGCTGAAACATTATATGACGCGCTGATGATCAGAGGTAGGTTATTTCTTCTCGCTTTCCCGTGGAGCGCAATCAGAGTGGCCCCATCCACTTAGCGCACAATCCGTGCGCTGCAAACAGGTGCGCACACGCACACTCCTCGGCGAGCCACTTCTGCTGCTCTCGTTTCAAAACAACAAACCTCAAGTTCAGTGAGTTTAAGCTCATCTGTTGTAACTTCAGCTGGATCAAAGTCTTTTTATATTACTCATGTATAAGAAGTGACTAAAAATAGAGAGAGATGGAAATAAAGTGTAAAAAACTTGGTCAAGCCTAAAATAAAGTGTCAAATTCCCTTTGTCAGCATGACTCCTAACTGGGGTACAGATGACTCTGAATATAGCAGAATATTTTGGAAAAGTTGTATCGTTTCAGACAGACAGACAGACAGACAGACAGACAGACAGACAGATAGATAGATAGATAGATAGATAGATAGATAGATAGATAGATAGATAGATAGATAGATAGATAGATAGATAGATAGATAGATAGATAGATAGATAGATAGATAGATAGATAGATAGATAGAATATATAAATGTCAGTCTATCAAAAGTATGTCAGCGTTCTACACAGTATGAAGTCAATAGTTGGTCAGGATCTGCACCTTTTACATGAATTATTGCATCAATGTGTGGCATGGAGGTGTTTATGACAATGTTGAGGTGTGGAGGAAGCCCAGGTTGCTTTACCAGCGACCTTTAGCTTTTCTTCATTGGTGTCTTTCATCTTCCTCTCTACTCTGTTCTCTCCCGGGTTTATATCAGGCCAGTTTGAAGGCCAGTTAATCACAGTGATGCCATGATCATTAGAGCGGGTATGTGTGTTTTTGGCAGAGTAGACAGGGACCAAGATCTGCTGGAAAATTAAACCAACATCTTCATAAAGCTGATAAGCATAGGCTAACATTAACTGTCTGGTAGACCTTTGTGCTGACTTTGGACTTGATTGAACACAGAGGAACAACACCAACAGATGACATGACTTTCCAAATCATCACCAGAGTTCCCACTGGACCTCAAGCAATGTGGATTCTGTTTCTCTCCTCCTTTCAACCAGACTCTGGGATCATCAGTTATCAGGCTCCTCTCCTGTGGAACCAGCTCCCAGCTTTAGTCCGTGAGGCAGACACTCTGTTTACTTTTAAGGCCAGGCTTAAAACTTTCCTTTTTGATAAAGCTTATAGTTAGAGTGGCTTAGGTCATCCTGAGCTAGCTCTGTAGTTATGCTGCTATAGGCTTAGACTGCCGGAGGACAGACTTACCACTTTTCTTCACTCTGCTACTTTCTTTTCTCCTACGACTCTCCAGTTGTATTACAGTACATTCTATTATTTCGACTGTTATTTGTGTTCTCTCAGTGTTTTTCTCTCCATAGAAGATATACCTGGTCTGGTATCCTGCTTGGCTGCAATGCCCTGTTGGACGGGGGGCATCGACTGGGATGATCCTCTCAGTAACTGAACATCCACTGTGTCCTGTTATCAACTTTTTACTTTCTGTAACATAGAAAGTTCTCTTATATCAGATCTTCTGTTCCTTCTGTGTCTCTGCTCTGTCTTCTCAAACCCCCAGACGGTCGTGGCAGGTGGCCGCTCCTACTGAGCCTGGTTCTGTTGGAGGTTTCTTCCTGTTAAAGGGGAGTTTTTCCTCTCCACCGTCGCTACATACTTGCTCAGTATGAGGGATTGCTGAAGGATTGCTGTGGTTGGAAAGTCTGCATCAACGTGGCCCAACCTCACGCCAATGACTGACGCAATCTGCTGGGATTCCTTAAATAGGAAACTTTTTAACTGATTGGAATGTTTGTATAAATGTATTAAAATTACTTCTTGTCAAGTGCCTTGAGATGACATCTGTTGTGAATTGGCGCTATATAAATAAACTGAATTGAATTGAATTGAATCTTGAAAGAGGAATATGGACCACTGCACTTAGCCACAGGCCTTTTTTTCTACTAAGTCTAGGTATGATGTTTCTCCCCTTGTCTCTGGTTGTAGACACAAGAAATGTGACAGTTGAAACCTACGTCTGTGGTGGTTCTTGAAGCCCTGACTGTAGCCACAGCCCTCACCTTGTGAATCTCCCTCAAACTCTTGAAAAGGCAGTCAACCCTTTCACCTTTCTTCACCACACTTTTTCCTTTCACTTAACTTTCCATAAATATAACTTTCTGCTGAAAAACCGGTCAGCAGTCTTGCCTATAATTGAGTGACATAAAAATAAATTTAAAAAAATAATAAAAGCCCTGTTTCTGTTGGTCCTATATGTTAAAGGGTCGTAATATTGAGTTTCCCATTAGCTGAAACAAACAAGCCTTCAAATGAACAAAAATAAACTCCTAAAAGATATCAACCAGTGTAATGACTTGTTGACTTCATGTAATATACTAGTTTAAACTTTTGGGTTGACTTATGGAAATAAATGTTCAATGATATTTTAATTTATTGAGATGCACTTGCACAGATGCAAGAGTCCTTCAGGAGGTTCAGACATTGGGGATCATGTAGTTCTATGAGATTATTTTGAACTGAAGGCTTGAATATTACTCAGTTCAACAACTGCTTCTTCCAAATCCTTAATAACTCCACCAACAGGATCTATTAATGTACAAGAATAAATTGGGATTTAAGTCAAAGCCAAACATTACAGTCTTCATATATGCCTTACTGTCAAAAGGCACAGGAACCAGAGGCTTTTCATAAATGGTCTGTGCTTCGTGCATGAATTTACCTGCTTCAGCTGCACGCCGTCCTTTGAATCACAATGAGGAAAGCCTCTGAGACTTTTGGATGAGGCTGCTCATGGCAAAGTGACACCCATTTCAACCGGAAAATCAGCAGGAACAGGAGCTGTGAACCGTGATGCAGGGTCAGGGTGAGATGACTCTTTACATCCCTCGCAAAACCTGCAGCAGGACAGCACCTGAATCACAAGATCCCACATTCAGAGTGTCTCAGCCACCTGATTTATTTTAATTAAAACGGGGGATTCTTTGATTTGGAAACACTGAATGGAGATTGATACAGCACCTTTCAAAAGTATATACCCTTTAGTTTTTCTCCCCATATTTTGTCATGTGACAACCACAAACGTCATTGTATTTTAGTGGGATTTTACCTGATAGACCCAGAAAACTGTAAATTACTGGGAAGTGGAGCAAAAATTATAAATGATTTTCAGTATTGATGACAAATACAAATCTGGAAATTATCATCTGAAAAAAATTATTTAGCCCCTTTTACTCTGTTACCCCAAAATGAAATCCAATGCAAGCAATGGACTTCAGGATTACAGGTAAAGCAGGGCTGTGTTATAAAATAATATCCCAGGCTTTGCACATCTCACTGAGCACTGTTCAAATAGACTGCTATAACTTTGCTGCCTTAGCAACCAGTACAGGAGATTGTTGCTCCCTCAGGCCTTAACACTGAACAAAAATCCCTCCTGACTGTAATACTGATGCCTGTTTCATACAGTTTATTCCTTCTTGGCATGGTTTTTTGTTCAACTCTAATTTAAGCAATATTCATATTCTGGGCATGGTGCATGCTGTTACAAAAGTATTCTTCGTACTTTAGCTTAATATCATTTATATTTTTCTGGACCTATTTATAATGTTGTTGATGCTCCTGCAACAAATTATCCAGTCTGGTATTAATAAAGTACATCTATTCTATCATCCACACATGGAAAGAGTGCAACAAATTTTTAAAAAATCAATTAGTTTTTAATAGTTTGTTTTTTGAACGGAGGAAGCAGAGGGTCGTGTAAGATGTCCTTGATAGTTCACTAACAACCGGACACAGAAGGAGTCAATAAATGCATTGTTTCTGTGAGGACATTCACCAACACACTGTAGAAATATTATATTGTCACAGTTATTGCATTACAGGAACTGAAAGATGAGGAGCTTCACTTCTCATAACTTGGACTGTTTGGTTAAAGATGGTATTTACTGGAAAGGAGGTTTTTGTCACTTGGTATCAAAACTATTTAAGACGTAAAATTGTATTTAGAGACACGTAGAGAGAAGTCTTTAATCATACACTTAAATAAACTCTCATGTCTTACTTTAAAACTATGGATCTAAAATGTAAAAAAACCCATTTATATTCAGTTTATTACATAAACAACTAACTAGTTGATGCCATCTTATTTGCACGTTTTATTTCAGCAACTTTGAAATTAAAACTATTAATTTCTCTTGATCTTAAATTCTGCAGGTTTCACCTTATTCTTGGTCATCTTTAGGAGTGGGTTTGAGTTGCAGATTGGGGCTGTTAGGATTTCTGACTGATTAAATGAAGTCTGTTTATTCATTTATAGTTCAGTATTACCTGCAATTAGAAGTCTGGTTTGGCAATTTACACATACCACACAAAATTTGCACCCCTTTAAAAACGATCCTAAACTTAATTTGCATTGTAAAAAGTTATAAAGTAGGACATATAATTTCTCATCTGAGCTGTGGAACTCTGCATTCTTGTATTATAATTTCATTGTCTAGCCTGTCAGCTTAGTGAGATGGACATGATGTGCCAAACACTTTTAATTTAGGGATATTGAATTGAATTGTGCTCTATGAGACTGCAAAAGCTCTGGATATTATTTTACAACCTAAACCTACTTTAAACTTTTCTACATCTTTCTCCCTGGTGTGTCTCTTGGTCTGTGTGATCCTGTTCTTTCTCTGATGTTCTCTAACAAATCTTTGGGACCTTTGCAGAATGTTTATACTGGGGTTAAATCACACATTAATGGACATTTTTACTAATTAGGTGATTTCCAAAAGCTATTTGTTGCACTATTTTTTTAGGGGTATCGAAGTAAAGAGGGTAAATGCTAATGACACTTTTTAGGTCTTTATTATTATTACACATCAAAGACAGCCTTCTTTGCTACAGGGGGAACTGGTCCACAAAGGATGCTGTCTCCATTGCACTACATGCAGCCCTGACACACCTGCAGCATCCTGACACCTATGTTCCTAGACTTCAGTTCAGCATTCAGTACCATCATCCTAGATAAGCTGATAACTCCACGATTTGGGACTTTCCACATCAGTATGCCTCTGGATCAGATGCAGCACCAGCACCTGTTCCCATTGTGTTTTTTAACAACCTGGTGCTCAACACCAGCAAGAAAAATTAGCTCATAGTGGACAATAGGTCCAAGAGGTCTGAGCACCCAACTCTCCTTTTTCAAGAGTGGTGTGATAGAGTGTGAGGATCACATCAGATTCCTGGGCATCCACATCACCCTGGACCTGACCTGGTCACTGAACACCTCTTTTCTGGTGAGGAAGGCCCAACAAACAATTTTTCCTCACGGAACTGGAGAAGGCTGAACTCTCCTTCCACAGAGCTGTGATTGAGAGCATCCCCTGCCTCAGTATGACTGTGTGGTGGTAGCCTACAGTACAGGACAAAAAGGGCTTAGCAGGGTGGTGAAAACTTGTGGGGACTCCATTACCAGAACTGGACTCAGTATATGCTGGTAGAATCCAAAAGAAGGCCAGTCGCATTGCTGCTAACCCTACCGACCTGTGACATGAACTGCTCGTACCGCTGCCCTCCAGGAAACGCTACAGGTGTATAAAGAGCACGACCACCAGACTACCAGAATCTTACTCCACCCATATTTCATGTTTAAAAAATGTACCAAAAGCAGGCGTCACCTGGAGGACCGAGGGACGTGTGGGGGGAGAGGGCTGGGCTGTGACGTACATGCTTGCTATTCCAACTCCAACTAACTACGGAGGCGTGGCCAAGACTGAGCTGCTTTTATACCCTACAGCAGCAGTGCAGCTGACATCACACGCACCGGCCAACGTCACATATCACCTCTTAGCCAATAGCAATGGCTGATTCAAATTCAAATGTAGTGCAGACTTTTAACCTGAAGAGGGTGCCACACTGGTGGTTTTAGGCAGAAATTTATAATTTAAAATTTATAAATTTAGTATTTTAAATATTTTAAATAAGATGCACTAAAATGCCAAAATAATGACTACACATTTACACAGCACTATTAGACACTCAGTTATACAGTTTCTTAGCAAAAAATAGTTGATTTGGGGTACAGTTGGTCATCAAAGACTGCTGAAGACTTTATGCACTATGGGTCAACTGCACTTTATATTTGTACTGTTATATTCATCCATCCATCCATTATCTACACCAGTCTATCCTCTGCAGGGTTGTGGGGGGGCTGCATATCTCCAGAAATCATCAGGTGAGAGGCGGGGTACAACCTGGACAGGTCGCCAGTCCATCGCAGGGCAACACACGGCACGAAGGACGAACAACCATGCATGCACACTCATATCTGAAGGTATGAGTTTTGGTTATGTCGTGTTTTCAGGCTGTGGGAAGAAGCTGGAGTACCTGGAGGGAACCCACGCATGCACAAGGAGAACATGCAAACTCCTTGCAGAAACACCCTGGGGTGGGATTTGAACCCAGGACCTTCTTGCTACAAGGCAGCTGTGCTTCCAACTCCACCACTGTGCAGCCCCAATTCAATTCAAAAATACTTTATTGATCCTAGAGGGAAATTAGGTGTTGTTGTTGCTCATACTATTTAATTCTTCAGGGAATTGTAGATCCTGATGGCTGTTGGAAGGAAGGAAGCAGTCTGTGTTGCAGTGAAACTGAAGGCGCCTCCAACTGAAGACACTCTGTTGTTGTAGGATAGTCTCATGAAGAGGATGCTCAGGGTTGTCCATTTTGTTCTTAATTTTACAAAGAATCCTTCTTTGCATCATCATCATCTCTAGATGTTCCACAGTCGTCCCAAGAACAAGAACCAGAACCTTCTTTATCAGGTTGTTTAGCCTTTTTAAATCCCTGGCTCTGATGCTGCTACCCCAACAGATGACGGCTGAAGAGATTACACTCTCCACAACAGACTTGTAGAAGATCTGCAGCATCTTTCTGCAAACCTTGAAAGACCTAAGCTTCCTCAAGAAGTACAATCTGCTCTGTCCCTTCTTGTAGACAGCTTCACTGTTCAGTCTCCAGTCCAGTCTGTTGTCAAGGTGAACTCCGAGGTATTTATACTCCTCAACCACCTCCACTTCTTCTCCCATGATGGAAACAGTGTTTGACTTATCCCTGTTTCTTCTGAAATCTACAATCATCTCCTTTGCTTTGTTCACATTCAACGTAAGACGATTGTTTCCACACCATGTCACAAAGCGGTCGACCAGCTCTCTGTATTCTGCTTGTTGTCCTCTGATATACCTGACGACTGCAGAGTCATCTGAGTGTTTTTCAAGGGGCAAACTCCGTCGACCAAATGTGAAGCCTACGCGGAAGTGACCAAAATCGCGGTCCCCCCCTTATCCACCTTTTTTTTTTTTGTGGCCACAGTGGCCTTTATTGACAGTGGATAGTGTTTAGAAACAGGAGAGAGGTGGGGGAAGAGACATGCCCTTTTGATTGACAGGTCTCCAATGAGCCGTCAGCGCTAGCACTGGTGGCTAGCGGCTTCAGGGAAGACTGCAGCCTCGGACTCACACTAACAGTCTCGTCCATTTCGTTTCTCGGAACTTGACCATCAGTTGCAATGTTTATTTGTCTTCTGATGTTAATCGTGCACTTTTTGGACAAAGGTGGCTTGCTGTGGTATAGATTGAACTAACATGTCCAAGAAGTCTCTGCTCCATTTCTTTTTCGGTAAGTAAAATATATTTCTGCTTTGCATTTGAGATAACGCTGCTTGGTCAAAAATGGGTTGAAATGATCACATTTCTTCTTAACTTAACTCTTAACTACATATTGATTATTAAAACTTATTTTAATTAAAATCACATGGACCAACAAGGCTTCATGCTTTTATTTGACAAAATTATTGAATCTGCCTAGAAGGCAGAGGGGTAGCAGTGTCTTTCAACCGCGGGTTTTCTGGCTAAAAGCGCTCGTCAATCTCTGTTAGCTTCAGTTAGTGACAGGTTAGCTCAGTTAGCTTGTAGCTCCATCGGCTCAGAGTTTGATGGGTGTCAATCATCGGCCCCCACCCTCACACCCCCACTCTAAGCACCATCTCTTTGCCAATGTTTGTATTTTCTGGGAAAGAAGATACGCGTGATGTGGCCAACAAGGTGGTGGTGGAAACCGCCCATTGAGCCTCAATTCAGCTCTTCAGAAACCTACGGGTGACGTCACGGAGGCTCTGTCCATCTTATATTTACAGTCTATGGTGTTTCTGCAGATGACAGGTCTCTGACTTATACTGGAAGTCTGAGGTGTACAGAGTGAAAACGAATGGTAAGAGTACCGTCCCCTGTGGTGCTCCTGTGCTGGATCTGGGGAAATCAAAGAACATTATCCTCACAGTGCTGTCTGCCTTGTCCAAATTACAGTGGGTTGGTTGAAGTAGGTGGATGATGGCATCTTCAACTCCAACTCCACAGCGATAAGCAAACTGCAGTGTGTCCTGATACGTTCTTGTTTGCTTACTCAGGGGGGCCAACAGGAGTCTCTCCAGGACCTTCATGATGTGGGATATCAGGGCAACAGGTCTATAGTCATTGATGACTGATGGGTGAGTTCTCTTTGGTACTGGAACAAGGCAGGATGTCTTCCACAACACTGGAACCTTCTCCTGAGTTAGGCTAAGGTTGAAGAGGTGCTGCAGAATCCCACAGAGCTGCTCAGCACAGGCCTTCAGGACTCTGGGGCTGACACCATCTGGACCTGCAGCCTTGTTCCGGTTCAGTTTCTCCAGCTGCCTCTTCACCTGACTTTTGGAGACAGACAAGTGGGAGGGGGAGACAAAGGGGGTAGCAGTATCTCCTGGTTTGGTTGAAGACAAACTTGTGGAAGCAGGAGTCCCTGACTGAGGTGGAAGCTAAAACAACCGAGGTCTGACAGGAAATCTGTGGTTCAGAGGAGGGTGGGATGTCTGTTTGGCTGGGAACAGGAGAGGAGGATGCTGAGCTAGTTCCTGAACTGAACCTGTTGAAGAATGTGTTCAGTTCATTGGCTCTGTCCAGACTTCCATCTATCCAATGGAATGTCTTTATGCTGCTCATTCCTGTACAATAACTACAAAAGTACAGCAATCTGTATACCTGCCTTTAACATTTCTTATTTTTTGCGTTTTCATATTTTCATGCGTTTTTAATTTTCTTTTTATTACTGAGGAAACCACTGCAATTTTGCTTGTTCCAGCAACATAATGACAATAAAAAAATCCTATTTTTTTAATGTGCCCTTTCCTCCCACTTCCCAGCTATGCAGCCCTTTGCACTGAGCAACAAAAAATACAAATAAAATACAAAAACATGCGTATATAATGCTGTAAATTAAAGTGTGTAAAACACATTGACTGTAAAACAGCAACTGAAACTAACCAGTTTTTTTTTCTCCTCCGGACGTCGGGTGTCACGCTTCCTGACGTAAGGTGTTACGTTCGTAAACATGGCGGCGCCCTGTTTGTGTTAGTGTGTTGTGAAACGGATCTGGTCCCCTTTTCAGAGATGTCGAAGCCGCTTTATTAGCAGACTTTGGGGGTTTGATATGTTTTTAAAGCAGCCTGCGGACCGCGGTAGGTCGCTTTAAACATGTGATGTAGCGGAGAAGGCCGGCGGTGTTTTAGATAAGGTAGTTACTCAGAAGTTGCAGCAGCATGTTTCCACCTCCGGGGTCGCGTCTCACCCGCTGGGTGCCCGTGTCCGTCCGTGGACTGAGAGGTCTGAGCCTGTTCTCCAGCTCGGAGTCCTCCTCCACTTGGAGCAAAGTGGTGTCGGACGCGGAGAAGATCGTCGGGTATCCCACGTCGTTCATGAGTCTGCGCTGCCTGCTCAGCGATGAGCTCAGCAATGTGGCCATGCACATCCGGAAGCTGGTGGGGACCCAGCACCCCTTACTCAACACAGCCAGGTAACGCCGCTGATCATTACTGACTGCAGGTGTTAATTACGGTTTTATTTTTGTTGCTTATTGGTTGCAGCTAATGAAAACCCAGAATGCTGAAATGATAAAAAGGTCTTTATAATGATGGGGGAGGCTGCTGTTTTGACAGCTGTCCAGTAGAGAGTCACTTTACACCCCCAACATGGAGGGTAAGTCACGAAGAGTGAGCTGGGTCTTTACAGTGCTGTATTCAAACATATTAATGGAAGGTTGAGTGGAAGGAAGAAGTACACAAGGTACAGGAGAACTGCAGTCTTAGGAGAATTGTATAGTTATTATGGAAAATATTTATTATCTTAAATTAAAAGGAGATGATTCCTGGTGTGGTCCAAGAGTACGTTTAATTTGGCTTGTTAATTAACAAGGAGCTCGGCATACACAAAGCGTTGCATAAGCTGATCTGTACCCCCAAAGACTAAGCATCCATTATATACTGACTGATAAACAAATCTATCTTTTGAAGCTCCTCCCACCCAGCCTTGCTGTCAGAGGGAGCAGCGTCTCACTGGGCCAGATGGTGTCCCTGACGTTTGACTCTGCCACACATCTTTCAGGCTTATTATGCTGGTTAGACAAAGAAACAGCAAACCTATTGCTGTTACTAAAAACTGTCTCTATGTCCTGAAATAATTATTCCCAAAATCAATAGCTAAGGCAGTTCACAAGTTTGGGGTAAATTTACATGGTGTGTTGTGTGTTGAGTCCATCCTTCAAGAGCAACCATCCACAACATCAGTCCACTACTTAACCAGAGACTTTGCCACAAACTTCTTACCTGGGTGAAGGAGAAAAGGGATTGGACTGCGTAGTGGTCAACAACAGCCATCTTTTAAGACGAAAATAAATTTTAATTTCATTCTGAAATCACGGTCCTTGAATCTGGAGGAAGAACAGAGAGGCACAGAATCCAAGCGGCTTTAGGTCCAGTATGAAGTGTCCAGGGTTGGTCCACGGTAGCGATGTGTATTGGTGAATCTGGTGATACGATAGATACGACAGGTCATACTTTTAATTTGACTACAAAAATTACTGTCATTAATCATTCCATTAAAATTCTAAAAAATAAAAATAAGAATTGATACGTTGCTTTTGTATATCAAAACAATATTGGAACATAAAATATTGTGATATATTGCTGTACCGATATGTTCTTCCATCCCTAGTTCATGGTGTTTTATCAAATCCAAAGTCAGCACAGCTGTCTACCAGGGAACTTTCTCAGCAGGACTTGGCATCTGCTCACACAAGTACCTGGTTAAATGACCATGGCATCCCTGCCATCGGACCGCCCTGTCTTAAAGTCCCCAGAGAATCTATGGAGTTTTGTCAAGAGGACAATGTAAGAAATCAGACCCAACCGTGCAGATCAGCTGAAGCTAATGGAGAGTCTATGACCACTATCAAAGCAACCTGCGCTTCCTTTACAGATCAGCAGTGACACACGCTGAGGGCCTCCAAGCCACGACACTTTGATGTAGTAATTTACGCAAAAGCAGACCCAAATATATCACTTTGTTTAACAAATTTATATTAGCCTATATACAAGTGGAATTTTTTTAGTTGAATTACATAAATACATTTTTCTTTTCAATAATACCCCAGAATATTTTACACCTGAGTGATTCATTAGTCAAAGTTAGGTGGCTGGAAATGGGAGGAAAAAGTGTCACAAGTGTACAGAAAAGACCTTCAGGGTGCCTGGAAATTCTTTTGATCAAAGAAGATGCCAAATATATAAATTAATTCGGCCCTCTTGCTTGGAAATTGAACTAAGGAATGAGTTAAGTCCTTTGAACAGTAGGTATGAAGTGTTTTTTTTTTTTTTTTACAAAATAAACATGTTGATGATGTGCATCAGTATGATCAAAAATCCTGGAATATCCATGATGATAATCATATTTCATCCAGCAGTTTTTGGGATAGTCACTTTAGTAGTTATATTTTTAGACTTGAAAAGTGAAACTTTTTCATCAGTAGCATTTTGCTTTCCAGTCTTTCTTTCCTGACATGTATCACATAATCTAATTTTAAACCTTTTGACTTGACATCCACAGCAGTGCTTTTTCCACTGTCTTGTTTTGCCACAACAGTGCAGCCTTGCATTTGAGCGGTCATTTATCTAAATAACTGCCTTCAGTATTACAGCGCATTGTTTGACTGTATGTTTGTGTTTGTTATGTCATACAAGTCACTTCTACGGTTGCTCTTGACTCCACCTGCAGGTCTATTGATCGTATCCCCTTTCACCTCTGTCTCTGTCAGGGTAAACAACAGTTCAACACAATCAATAGTTATTGTTTGTTTTCTCTCTGTAATGCATGCTCATTTCTGTTTGAAAGCTGCAGTTTTATCTGACTTTTAATCTGGTTTCAAATCCTTTGAAGTGGATGGTTCAGGATTGTGCAGCTTTTATTTATCTAATTAACCAGACATATAGATGTGGACAGATGGAGCTATTCTGCTATCATTCTGTATGTTTATAAGTTAAAGGCAGAGTTCCCATACTTTCTGAAGAAGCATAGAATCTAATCTTTGAGATTTTCTGGTTCGAATTAAAAAGAAAAAAAAAGTATGGGATGTTATTTGTTTATTCACTTTATTTCTTAACATATAAAAGCTCCATCCATCCATCCATCCATCCCTCCATCCTTCTTTGTGTTTATCTATGGATAGATGGATGAATGGAGAGATGAGGAGATAGTGGGAATAGATGATGGATGGATGGATTAATGCAGAATTGATGTGGAAATATTGAGGATGGATGGATGGATGGACAGATGGATGGATGGATGGATGGATGGATGGATGGATGGATGGATGGATGGCAGATTTTTTTAGAATATGGTGAAGAGAATGAAATGATTTAGAACTGATTGTTTACAGCCCTCCAAGTTGACTAACTCTGTGTTGAGAAAACAGGTGAGGACTTCACTCTGTGGCTGATATTTACAGACAGTTTGGGTTGTATCTAATAGCATATGTGTAGTTATATTTTGCTATTTGGAAGTTTAGAAGCTTGTTTTCAAAGACAACAGAATTTATTGGTTTCACTTTTAAACTTCCATCCCTGCTGTTGACAGATTTGGTCATTTCTTCCAAATATCTGCTACTTTCAAAGGAGATCTCTAAGTTTTCTTCTGTTTTACTAAAATAAATCACAAACTTAGAAAAGCAGGAAAAGAAAAGTGGAAGACAGAGTCCTCAAACCCAATCCTGTCATTCAGACGAGGATGGCAAGAGGAACCCAAGGGTGTAATAACCTATACGCCTAAATCTGATATGACAATCCATTTGGCTGTTGTTGCAGCAGGGAAGGCTGCAGCAGACCTCTTGACAGTCTGACTCCTCACTGTCAGCTCGCGTTGGCTGGTTCGTATTTCCCTCTGTGTCTCGGCTTTAGATGCTCGGCGGATAAAAATATCCACAATAGCAGACAGCAGACCCTCGTGGCGTTGGGTTTCGGTTTTTCCTTTCCTTTCATTCTCAAAAACTGCTGCTCAGCTAACTTTGCCCCAAAGTGTGGAGTTACAGCGAGGGGACTGCAGCTCAAAGAGAAGAAACTTTACTTCCCTTAAGGACAGTCCTTGAGAGTTTACCTTGTGCTGAGATTCACTTCCACTCAAGTTTATACTCTTTATTATCTTTGTATTCACGCTGTTATTTGATCCTCTGGACCTTCATGTCATAGCGGCATTAAACTCACACTAACCAAGAGCAGGACTGTAAAAACCTCCGATAAAGTCAATGCCTTTAGATTGTCAAGGACTTCTAAGAAGACAAAGCCAGTAGCAAGGCTAAACATTTTTAGTGTCTTACTGTTAAATAACTTCACAAAATATTTTATTTTTAACGCTGACCTTTTGTATTTAATACAAAGGTCAGGGTTGACCTTTGTTTTTTAAAGTCTCTGAAAATTTTCACTAAAAGTTTTAATCTAAGGGAGAAACAAATGGATGAATGTGATTTTCAGTTACAGGCAAGTAAATCTAAAAAGTCTTTATTCAATACTGGTCCTGTTTTTATAGCTGTGGCAAACAAAATTCAAAATAAAAATACAAAGACGATGTTCAAGTTTAGTATAGATTAGGAGGTCAATATAATTGTCAATATGATTAGGTTTTACCCACCAAAGTGCTTTGAGTGCTGGTTCAGAGTAATATCAATATTTTAACCACAGGAGGAAAACCTTTAAGATCTTTCCAAAAGTGGACGTCCCAGCAAATTTGCACTAATGTCAGACAATGTAGTGATTAGGAAATTACAGAAAAAACCTTAGAGCTCTGTCTAAGCTGCTATGCAAACCTAATTTAGATGGTAACTTTAAGGGTTCAAGAAAAAACAACTGGGAAAAGACTGAACAAGTTTAGCTTCCTTGGAGGGATTGCCAGGAGAAGGCCTCTTTCTCCTAAAAAGAATACCACAGCCTCACGATTTGTTTGCAAAGTTAGGGGTTTGAAACAATGTCCTTCAGATAATTGAGACCAAAGTAGAGATTTTTGTTAACAATGCACAGCACTATCTTTGAAGAAAAACGTATATCGCCACAAACATCTCAGGCAAATGTGAAACACGGTGGTGAAGAGGTGATGGTTTGAGCTTGTTTTCCAGTTGCAAAGCTCAGCACATTGATGTCACTGAGTCAGTCTGTTTTGTGTTTTTATGCACTTGAGGTTGAACTGAAATAATTAATGAACCTGGCAATAAAACAGATCGATTTTACGATGTCCAGCTGCATAAAACCAGAGAACTGCAAGATTACGATCACTCACCGTATAGTTGAAAGAAATCAGAATAGAAAAATAATCAGTCAACCTCTGCATCTCTGATGGTTATTAACATTAAACAAGAATTGTGTTTACAACGCCAAGAATTATGCTTTTTGTCTTTATAATTAAAAATATCCTTTAAATAACTCATCCTTTTAAATATCCAAAACTGTTTAGAAACATTAGAGATAAGAAAAAGACAGAAATCATTTGGCCAACACCTTCCTAACTCAAGAAGCAAGTTAGATCTTCTTTTGTTTCATAAAAAACTGACAAGAAATATCGCTTTCAACATCTCATTTAATATTTTTACCCCACGTTTTGCATTAAAAAGCTTTGGGCTTTTTGGGAATTTGAGAATCAAATCCTAAAAACTGTAGGATGAAAAAACTCCGGGTCGATATTGTCGTGTTATTTAAACCCGTAGATGTGGATGGATTGAATGGACCCTATCTGCTGTAGGAAAAGTGCAGAATTATTGTTCATTTATTGTTTGGGGAAAGATGTCAGAGAATCGGCACATTTGCATGCCTCGACTCCAGCCCTGGCAGCGCTGCAGCTCCCTGAATTCCTGCACTGCGATTGCAGAGCAGAGGGCGTGGTGACCTGTTCACAACCCTTTAAAATGACAGCAGCCCATTCCTCTAGCTTCACTTTAGCCCTCACCATCTTTCTTCTTTCACATCATCGTGGTAACCCCACCCCTTTGCAGGAGGCTGGCTGTGATTGATTGATGCATTCTGGTGTGCATGCTGACATAAATATTAATCATGTGCCACCTTCAGGCCACTGTCTTACTTTGACTGCCCAAGAAGAGGGCAGCTTTGCTCTCTGCTTGCTGATCTAACAACAATTTTCCTGTTGAGTAAAGATTTAGAGCGACAATAAATTGTTCTCATGAGCTGCAATGAAGAGGAGCTTAACCTATCATTAATTTCATGCATTTTATGTGACTGGTGAGGCTTTTTACCTCTTTTTTTTTCTCTTTTTAAAGAAAAAGCTTCAGGGTTTTATGGATTCTCGTTTCTTCTGTGTCTCTGTCTGGTTCCTCCACCCTCGCTGTGGTGCAGGGGAGGGTCAGAGAGGGTTGATGGGGGGGTGTTGTTGAGGCCCGTGTCTGGGCATCGAGCGGAGGGGGGCGTGACCGCTTGTCTGCTCCGGAGCTCCTAACGAGAACGTGATTCATGGCACAAGGGGCTCCCATAGGGATGGGATTAGAGGTGCTGCGTCTAACTGCTCCCCAGAGAGACTAAAAAGATATTTAATCTGCCCACCATCTAGGCAGCTACCGCTGGGCTTTGTGTGTGTGCTGCTGTGAATGTGTCAGAAGGTCGGGGTGGGAATAACCCCCCTCCTTTAAACCTACCAGAAAAAAAACACAAAACTGATCAATTAAATTCATGTTGTATTTTACCTATGTAATGCACAGCACACTTCCTAAACTCTGCAATTTGTTTTAATGTTTGTTCTCCTAAATGTAGCTGATTTTAATCACGCCAAGTTGCCAAAACCCGACATTTATTTGCAAAATATTGTAAAAAAAACAACAATGCAGATTAATATTTCTTTCCCCTTTTTAATTTGGTTTGCGTTCTCCATCTGTTCAACTATGATATGACCTAGAGGTGCATCAAGCTTTCCCTGTCTGACACCGATTTAATGTTTTCATTGATGTCTGACCTGCCTGTTGTGATTTTGATAACTCTGTTTTTCCCCTGAGGACTAAACACATAAAAGACTAAATACTGTGCTACAGGTTCCTTGATAGATGTAATAGTTTAGTCCAACAGAAAAGAAGAAACTACAAGGTTATCCCCAACTGTGCATTAAAGTGCACGCTCTTCACAAACCTGTTAACATAACAGATTTTTGGGATGCAAAAAATAATTCCAAGATAAAAAATAAAAGAATGTTGCACCTTTTAATGGCTGTTTATAAAAAAATGGGAAAAACAGTGTTGAAAAGAAATGTAAAAAAAAAAAAAAGAAGAGGGTCAACAACATGGGTGTGTGATTGTCCTAACCCGTCAGCTCAAACTTTTCTGAACCACCTTTTCATTTAATTCCAGTGTTTTGCTCATACACCTATCACCACTCATTAATAACCAGCAATAACGCTCAAACATCCTAGTTGGACTTTTGTGGCATTTGCTTATCTGCGTTCTTTAGCTAAGGCTGCACTTTGCAGAATAATAACAAAGGATAAAAACAAAGCAGTTTTGAAAAGGTATCTGTCAGGAAAAGGGTAAAAAAAAAATTACGGCATTAGATACACACTATGGCACAGTGAAGACTGTGGCATTAAAAGACTGGACGTTGCTCTAAAATCGATGAAAAAAATAAGCTCGTTAGGGGGGCAGCCATGACTCAGCTGCATTAATTTTCTACTTGTTCCATGTGATACAAAAATCTCCTGTTTTCTCTATATGTTTGGACAAAGGAGTAAGGCTATAAAACATATGTTCTCTTAAAGAAAAATTCCTTGCCCAGCTAAAACCACCTCAAACCTCCTTGAAGAATGTTATATGTTATGAAGTCAACCTTGAACTTTGGTCCAATTCCAAAAAGTAAAATTGACTAAAAAACAATGTCAATATTACAGTGGCTTGCAAAAGTATTCAGCCCCCTTGAACTTTTCCACATTTTGTCACATTACAGCCACAAACATGAATCAATTTTATTGGAATTCCACGTGAAAGATCAATACAAAGTGGTGTACACGTGAGAAGTGGAACAAAATCATACATGATTCCAAACATTTTTTACAAATAAATAACTGAAAAGTGGGGTGTGCGTAATTATTCAGCCCCCTTTGGTCTGAGTGCAGTCAGTTGCCCATAGACATTGCCTGATGAGTGCTAATGACTAAATAGAGTGCAGCTGTGTGTAATCTAATGTCAGTACAAATACAGCTGCCCTGTGACGGCCTCAGAGGTTGTCTAAGAGAATGTTGGGAGCAACAACACCATGAAGTCCAAAGAACACACCAGACAGGTCAGGGATAAAGTTATTGAGAAATTTAAAGCAGGCTTAGGCTACAAAAAGATTTCCCAAGCCTTGAACATCCCACGGAGCGCTGTTCAAGCGATCATTCAGAAATGGAAGGAGTATGGCACAACTGTAAACCTACCAAGACAAGGCCGTCCACCTAAACTCACAGGCCGAACAAGGAGAGCGCTGATCAGAAATGCAGCCAAGAGGCCCATGGTGACTCTGGACGAGCTGCAGAGATCTACAGCTCAGGTGGGGGAATCTGTCCATAGGACAACTATTAGTCGTGCACTGCACAAAGTTGGCCTTTATGGAAGAGTGGCAAGAAGAAAGCCATTGTTAAAAGAAAACCATAAGAAGTCCCGTTTGCAGTTTGCCACAAGCCATGTGGGGGACACAGCAAACATGTGGAAGAAGGTGCTCTGGTCAGATGAGACCAAAATGGAACTTTTTGGCCAAAATGCAAAACGCTATGTGTGGCGAAAAACTAACACTGCACATCACTCTGAACACACCATCCCCACTGTCAAATATGGTGGTGGCAGCATCATGCTCTGGGGGTGCTTCTCTTCAGCAGGGACAGGGAAGCTGGTCAGAGTTGATGGGAAGATGGATGGAGCCAAATAGAGGGCAATCTTGGAAGAAAACCTCTTGGAGTCTGCAAAAGACTTGAGGCTGGGGCGGAGGTTCACCTTCCAGCAGGACAACGACCCTAAACATAAAGCCAGGGTAACAATGGAATGGTTTAAAACAAAACATATCCATGTGTTAGAATGGCCCAGTCAAAGTCCAGATCTAAATCCAATCGATAATCTGTGGCAAGATCTGAAAACTGCTGTTCACAAATGCTGTCCATCTAATCTGACTGAGCTGGAGCTGTTTTGCAAAGAAGAATGGGCAAGAATTTCAGTAAAGGAGATAAACATAATCTGATTGATCTGGAGAAAATTCACCAAGGCAGACTGAACAAATACTGTCAATTTAACATGTGGGGTGTTGATAGAGTCCTACTAAAACATGAATTCTAACATTTTAAAATGGGTTGCCAAGAGGGTTTCAACTGAAAAATAATCTAAAATGAATCACAGAATCAAGAGAGAAATGGTTCATCAGACACAAAATCAGCCTTCTTCAATAACAATCTGAGTCCTCATACCTAAATCCGTTATGAAACCTGCGAGATGAGCTCAAGAGAAGACAGCAATGACCCAGGACTCTCTAGTGTAGAGAGACTGATCATGATCCACTTTCTGTAAACTCCAACCTTGTAAAACAGACTTCAAGTGCTATACTGTTTGCAAAAGGGGGTTGTACACAGTTTCACCTGCAGGGGTGCCAAAAAGTAAGAAAGCGTGCAAACGGATACCTTTGTTTTTAGGGTGAGATTTTCACTGCCAAATTAAAATCTCAAAGTGGAAAATGTTAGATTCAACACAGAAGTATTGATCCTTCATCAACCATGCTTTTTACTTTCATTTTAAAGTCACTCTTCAAAAAACATAAACATCCAGTCACCGTCACTCAGAGGCAGACTTGGTTGCACCATTCATTTGGCTTGACTAAATACAGCAACCAGAAAGAGTGACCCTCATCTCATCTATGTTGCTGAGAAAATTTTTCTTGACCAACACACAGCTCATTCCAAAAATCTGAAACATTGCAGACCTTTATTTTAATAAGGCAAATGTGCACGACCCTTTTCATCTTTTGGATTAACAATAATTTGGGGAATATTCTTCTACAATATATACAAAATTAAATCCAAATGTATACTCTCTTCATTTCCATAAAAAAATAACAAGTTTAGTTTCTTGTTAAGCAGGTAAAACAACAAAAATAGCATTACATTTATTTTAAGGAACATGGGGCAGGATTTGTAAATAAAATAAACATCCATGTCCAGTTCTTGAATGCTGTTGGGTGATGAAGCGTTATAAACCAAAAAGAATGAGCCCACCCACGTATCGCTCCATTTTCTTAAACTGGCTGTGTGCTTCAAAATGTGCTGCAGTTCGGGGCCCGAATTTCCCACGCTGTCCTACGAATGTGACGTCCATTGACACGGCTTGCGTGTTCTCGACAGCTTTAAAAGAGGAAGAAAAATGGTCGCAGACCTCCATTGATTTAATTGTGAGAATGGATTTTTCTCTTCTGCAGCTGGGAAACAACCAAGGACGACTCACAGCCCACTAAAAAGTGGCACTAAGGCCTGGGGGGGGCGGTGTGTCGGTCGGCCGATGCGCTGGGCCGATATCTTCCTTTGGTTGGTTGGGGCACCTCTTTTAGAGGTGCCAGGTTTGGGATTGTTGGGTGGTGCCTGCTCGGTGGCTCGGCGGGATGCGGATCCGGTGTCTCTGCTCGTTTGATTACCTGTTCTGTGCGCACCGTGAGTGGCCGGTTCATTGGCAGGTTGGACCGGCCCTGGCCCTCGTTGGATGCCTGGTCTCGGCGCCCTGCGTCGCGCGGGATCAGGACCCGGGAGCTGGTACAACTTGGCGTCCAGATGCTGGCTGAGCCCGGCCTGGGGATGCTGTCCGTCCCCTGCGGCTATTGGTGGGGCACTGGGATGTTGGCGGTGGGGATTGGCCTAGGGTGGAGGCGTCGCGTGGCGGCCGGCCGCGGCCCCTGCAGTGCCGGAGGCCCCTCGTCGGCCGGTCCCTTGTCGGGTCCCTGCTGGGGGGTGGGGTGCCCCTGGGCCCCAGCTCCCCCGGTCCGTTGAGCGGCCCGCCCCGGCGCGGCCGGTTGCCGGCAGAGCCTGTGGGCTCGTCACTGCTGCCCCCCGGGCCCCTGCATAGTGGCCGCTGGATGTTCCCCTGGGGTTCTCCTCTGCTCCTCTCTTGGGGGATGCGGTCGGCCCCGCCCGGGTCCGCCTGGGGCTCTGGCGGTCCTTTGGACGTCTTGGCTCCGATCTCCTTCATGTCTCCATCGATTCCTGGGAGACGGATTGATGCCTGCTCACACAAACTATCGAAGACTCTTATGGAGAAACCTTATATGCACCAGCATGCTAACACACACACATAGATGTGGGGTCTCTGGTGTTTAAGGATATATTCTTGGGCTGAGGTTATCATTACTAGAGCTTGATTAATCGGTACCATGAGTTTTTCTTTGACATTGTTGTTGTATTTTTATATATATTTTTGTGTGATGTGGTTGTGTAATTCTTAGTTCACAATGTTTGGTTGGTTTTGTCGATGTTCCTTTTTCGTGTTTTGTTTTGCTTTTCCCCCTCTCTCTGCCGTCCTGTGGGTATGGAGGCAGACTTCAATGTCTTCCTGTGTTTTCTTTGTTCCCCTTCCTCTCTTGTATTTTCAACTCACCCTATCTCTTGACTTTCTGTTTCCTACCTCTCTTCTTCATCTTCTTTCTTTCTTCCCCTTAATTTTCCGTCTCCGTGTCCATAACATCAGGAAATAAAAACTCCAACAATTCATAATAAAGATTTTTCACACATATATCAAGTGGAGGACTATAGCAAAAGCTGTACTGCTCCGCTTGTGAAAGTAAATCTATTGGGCTTCTACTTGGTACTCAGACACCAATTCTGAGCTCCACACTGCCAAACAGGACACGTAAAAAAAAAAAAAAAGTGGCACTAAGAAAAAGAAGTATGTCACTAAGAAGAGGTATGTTTTCTTGTGAAGCGTTTGTGCGCGCTCCCGTGCGGCTGGCTGCAGTTACTTGCAGCGCCGGCCGCGTCGCTCATGAGTTTCGTTTCTTTATTCTGGCCCCTGCTCCTTTAAGTGATTTTCAGTAGTAAAAGTATCTATTTTTTGCCCCTCTAGTACTTGCATCGATTTTTGATTGCAACTCTACTGATTTTAAAGGAAACTAGCAGTTTTGTTGAAAATTTGCTGCGATGCTTTCCCTCATCCTGAGCTAACAGAGAGAGGAAAGACCCACGTTGTTGGGAATATATCAAACTACTAAAATAATGAGCGCACACAAAGTATGTTTCCCTAAAGTCTGTGTTGAAAATACGCCAATAAACAAAACAGAAAACGCCTCACTTTAAAAAGCATCCAAAAAAAATCTGATTTTCTCAAACAAACCAATAAAGAAACACTTTGCATGCAGTTAAATTGCTGAAAGAAGTTGATGGACTTGAAAAAACAGTCTAAACATGTAGCTCATCCATGTCTGTGGAGGAAAATCTGATTCATGCAGACATGTTTATTATTTGCTATAAATAACTGTCTATAGATTTTTCTTTTAGTATTTCCTTCCTGTTCCAGTTGAACCCAGCATTAATTTTACTCCTACATGAATCTATAGACTACTAATGAACGTGTGATTGAACCTCAATGTCCTGATGGTGTCTCTTTGCAGAGGCTTCGTCTATGACAGCAAGAACAATCTTCAGATGAGAGGACTGATTGTGCTGCTCCTCTCCAAAGCTGCAGGACCCAGCCATGCAGCCTCAGATCTCCTAACTCAGGACATGGTCAGCGGTATCTACCCAAGGTAATTTGTGGCTAAAGCAGAGCAGATGGATGATTTAACTAAAATTTTGCTTGCTTCTAAAAATGATTCTCCTTTTCACAACTCACATTTTTAAGGATGCTCAATGTTTAAGCTGACATAAGAATGAAACACAACCCAGTCTTCTTTTACAGGAAGAAAAAGGTTTTTTTAGAGCGTTTTGTTGAATAAAGAGCCGTTGAGCCGTTTCTTTCTTTAGATTAATAAATTCCCACCAATCTCCCAGTCCACGGCAGCTAGATTGTCACTTCTCTGTGGATGTTTGTGCTGCCTGAGAGGAAACTGTGGGCAGTGAACATCCGTGGCATCGCAGTGCGGGGCCATAAATGTGCTCGGCAGGCAGACCGAGACAGGCGATCCCACTTTTGTCCCAGTTATGTGGCAGCTTCAGGATAAACAGGGAAATAAGAGTCTGGAGTCAGGTAACTCTACCTTGTCTGCTGTGGTTATCGTCCACATCAGCTCTGCTTCATTCTCTGGGGACAGTGTGCGCATCCGCAGGATTGGATAATTTATCTTTTATCAAATAAAATGAACAAATATCCAAAATTTTAATGGATTTAACAAAGATAAGAATCTTCAGAAACACTTAAATCACACCAACTGAAATCACTATCAATCTAAAATAGCAGACTAAAGCACTGTAAAAGGGGCTCAGATACACCTAGAATGTGCATCTTCTTGTGTTAGCAATGCTTGGCCCTGAAGAAAAGCATTAAGCTATCATGACTTTGTATGAAAATAGTATTACATTTAAATTAGTTACATTTAAATAGGTTTTCTAGATAGTCAACAACTTGCAAAGAAGCTGCCTCTGGAGTGTCCAGCTAGTTCCAGGTCTTATCTTGAGGATGACGCGTCGTGGTAACAACCTGTGGGGATCTCAGACGCTTGTGTTTTCTGCAGCTGTTAGTCTCAGCTTTGCACTTTCTGTATTTAGTCTACAGTCTAGCCTATTTTTTTCTATGTGGTCTACGGTATTAATTGTTCATGCTGAGTCTCACCTCTCAATTTTCTGCCTGTGGTGAAATATTATGCTTCAATTGACCAATTAAAGAATAAACATTATTAGAAAGGCATATTTATTATTATTATTATTATTATTATTATTATTATTATTATTATTATTATTATTATTATTAACCCATGGGTTCTCAAATATGTTGTGGAGGGTCTAAATCAAATTTTTAGATGAGATCGAAGGTCCAGAAATATTTGTGATGAACAAACAAACTTTTATTTTATTTTATCACAAATTTAATCACAATTTACAAGCTAAAGAAAAGGCACTTTATGCCCACATTGTCTGTGTGATGTTGAGCTGCTCTGCTTTTTGGCAGCAACGTGTAATTAGCACTCTAATTTTAATATAAGCTTAATTACTTTTCATGCCTCAACAAATAAAGTGCCTTTCCTTACTCTCAGTAATAAAGTAAATAAATAAAGGCAGCTTCAAAACAACTGAGGTAAAACCCGGAGATATCCAGAGGAAGTTGGAATACAAAGCAGCCTATGAATAATGCCACCATCATGCCATCAGTGAGCTGATTACATCCTAAAATCAACAAAATAAAATTAGTTTTCTCCTAAATTCAGTTCAGTATTTCCAAGAACTCCATGTTTTACAAAGTAAACGCATTCTTCAACCTAAAAAGATGATCTAATTATAAGTTTATTGTATAAAATGTCAACAGTGCGATTGAAGAATAATCCAGATTTATTGGGAATAATTGTTTGTTTTGACAAAGCTCTTAAAAATCTACCTGTCAGCTATGCATCAATAGTTTTGTTATAAAAACGTAGCACTTATGCTTAATGTCAAATAAAATCCCCTTAGATGTGAACTATAAATTCCTACTACATTTAATTAGTATTATGTGGTCTACAATGGTATTGCATTTGTGTTCTGGTTAATTACATAAATACGACTTGATCCAGTTTGACTTACTATATAGTCTGCATCTGGAATAGAGTTTAGGATTTAAATCATGTTACCACCAGTGCAGAGCTTGTTCAGTATTCGTACCAAATGGGTATGTGTCTGAATGCACCATTAGGAGGCTGGCATATCCGATGACTCAGGTGATGGCGGCATAACACATCCTTTTTTAAGTAGCAAACATGCAGAAATCAAATGAAAAAGATTAATAGAAAATAGAAACTGATCTGTACCTGTTTAATTTTTCAAGGCAATTATTATTTTTGTCCCTGTTTGTATTGAGCGTCAGCACCCTCATTAGCATCCATCATCAATGGTGGAATATCGAAAATAAAGTCTGGTTAAGGCTGAATTCCTTTCAGCTGGAATTTTGCATCTGTCAGAGTTGTATTCCTCAGAGACCTCAGAAGTCCATCACACACGATGAAATGCTTTTAAATCCACCCCAGAATCTGTTAAGTCATTCGACCATTTGTGGTCACTTAAGCCAACTAATTAACTTGAAATTTGCTTCCTTCTGGCCATCTACTGTCAGTCCTCACAAGCCCGTCTTAGTGAACCAGATGTTTATTATGCAGAAACAGTAGGGTTTTGATGTTTTTTGCTCATTTCTTAAAACATTTTATGGTGAAATCCTTTTTATGAGGCTGTTTTCTATAAGGCACAGATGTTGAACAGCAAATACAACTCTGGCAATAAACAGATTGAAAATTCTACACAAAGGCTGTACCAAACTTATTTTTTCTGATGACTCTTCCCGATTGTTTGGAGCATCTGGAAAATCGTTTGCAACGGGAAAGAAAAGAGGGAGTATCATTGTAATATGAATGTGGGCAAAAGGATTGTTTACTTAGATGGCGTAAATTGAAAGCTATGATATTTTAATTGTTATGGAAATATGTTCTGTGCACATAATGTATAAGACCTCTTGTTTGAGCTCTTGCTGCCACACTAGATATACTGTAGAGTCTAGTTACAGAGATGCTGATGCACATCTGGTGTAGTGAGTGCGTCATGATGAAGAGCAAGGAAAATCTGAGTTAGTAAAAATGCATATTGGTATCACAATATTCAGCAATACTATTGCAATTAGATATTTTCCTACTATGATAGCTGTAGTTTTTCAGTACGCAGCTTTCTATCAGACGGTAAAAATACTAAAAGAGTTGCTCAAAGACCAGAACAATGATTTTTAGGCCCTTTGTTTAGAAAATTCCCCAGATCTCTCAAACGTTACATTTCCAATTCCTAATTGTACGTTTTTATAAGAACAGACAGTTTCACCAGAGAGCATAAAGTTGCATTATTATACTGACACACGCTTAGCAGCTGCTGTCACTTTCAAGATAATAAATTGACATTTAAAAAGCCTCTTTCAGACGTGACCTGCTGTCCCTTAATTTTATGCTAATTTGAATACATCCGTGTCCTCTCTGCATCAACCCACGGGTGCCTCTCCAAAACATTTTACTGCAGGTTGTTTCCAATTTGCTGCAGTCTGATTGAAAGATGTGCAGATAGCCAATTAAACAAGAGGAAACTTTAATTTTAAAGCAGTTAAGCAGGAACCTAGAAGCGTTCTAATGTATCGGACCATTTGCCTGTGTTTTCAGCTGCTTTGATATGCAGGAAAAATGCAATTTATTACTGCAACTCTAACAACAAGCAGGAGAAGGAAAACATATTGATATTTGATGTGGATACTGGAGTGTAATTGGGGCAAAGCAAACCCTTAGCGTTTCATATTTGACTTGAGAGTCAGCCACATCCCCATTAGGCTGGCATGAGATTTTCATGGTAGATGCTTGATTTAAAAATGCCATACCATTTATGGTACTTTTCTGACCAAGAGGGATACCACAACCTAAGTGGTGTTACTCAGAACAAAAACTAACAATTGTTCCTGATTATGCATGCTAGTATATAACATATTGATTATTACAGATAGGATTTCTATAATATTTAACAACTTGAGGTTATTTTATTTGTTTTTACCTTAACTTTTAACCCTTTTTAAAGAACAACACAGAAATAAGCTGGGTTTAGCTGGTTAGTAGGCTGTCTGCTCCTGTAGCTGGAATGCAGTCAGCTGCTTAAGGGATGCTCTTAGCGAACCAGTTGAAATTTTAAAATAGCGTCTCTCTGAATCAGTCCATGTGTTCTTACTGGAAATTTTCAGTACAACCCTTTTGGTTTTGGATGCATGTCTATCAAATGAATTCACCATGTTTAAAGGTTTACTTTAGAAAACTGGCCAGAACACAAAGCAAGGTTTGAGGACACTTCACCGTCACTGACGGCGGATATTTGGGATCATTGTGGTCCGCTGCTGTGAGAATGGGGGAAATAAAGAGGTGGACACAAGCACAACTGTAGGTCCGCGTTTTTCAGCAGCAATAAGGTACGTAGCTCCCTCTACATCAATCAAGCAATCAATCAAACTTTATTTGATCGATTGACGACCACATTTTCATTGAACCTAAAAACCCACCTGGTTGTGGAGAAAAATCACCTAAAGTTTCAATCAAGCTGCCCTGATTCTTAAAGAGCAACCAACCCCCTACCAGAGTCTAACTCTGCCCACGTTTCCTGTTTGAAAAATGCGCCAAAAGGAGGTTTTGCCTGGCGGACCAGCGAACGCTTGGAGGGAGAGGGTTTGGTGTGGTCTGTGATTAACATGTTGACAGTGCCTGGCGCTGTTGCAGTGTCACACACAGACAGCAAGAAAAATAAAGAGCAATGTGAGCTCCTTTGTCTCAGAGCGATCTTTCTGAGATGGATGGATTTCTCTCCATCTCCTTCACCAGAGAAGATGGAGAAAGGGAGGGAGGTTCTGTGGAGGAGGCGTGGCCGGGACTCGGCTTGTTTTATACTCCACAGCAGCAGGATGGCAGACGTCAGCCCTCATCGCAGAGCGAATAGCAATGCCCGATTCAAATGTAAGTGCAGTGTCGAGTTTTAAGCTGAAGAGGGCACCACACGGATGGCTTTGTACTAAAATACCAAAAATAATGACCAGACCTGTAGACAGCACTACTAGACACTCATTTATACTGTTTATTAGCAAAAAAAAAGTCGATTTTTGAGGGGAGTTGCACTTTTAAAAGACTTTTAGCAGCAAAAACTGATGTTTTTTTGTTTTTTTCTCTAAAATCTCTAAAATCTCGGTATTCCTTCATACTGGTAATTAACTCATGTCTAACCCTCATTTGGTCTGTGTTTTTGGATGACTGACCAGGTCTACAAACGGTCACTAAGTAAATATTTGTAAGTGTGACTTCATAGGAAAAACATTGTCTAAGCGTTCAGATTTTAGGCCTTAAACATAGATCGAGCTATTACATGTTGATGGGTGCAGTGTGTTGATGCAATATGAATGTAATGCTTTCAGATGACACTCTGAGGTCTGCTTGAGCCTCCTCACACACACACACACACACGCCAGCTGCCAGCATGTGGCTCAGGACAGGCATGTGGGTGTGTGCCAACTGTTTTCCAGAAGTGACTGCTGTGCTCCGGGTGCCTGAAAGGCTTCTTTCTTACTGCAAGCTGGCACATCGGTGTGGTGCAGCCATGTCTGTGCACAAGCATCCTTACTGTTGAGAAACCCCTCCAACAAAAAAACTTCACCGTGAAGGTGTTCAAACCTGGTTTGGAAGGTGCCGGAGGGTAACTGTGCAATCGCATCACGACACAACCTGGCACACACATCAGCTCAACATCAGATCACTGGTTCCAACACACAGCGTTCCCCCTGTCGTGAGATGGATAGTCCAAACTGAGGCACACACACAGACACACACAGCATGATTTGATCACCTCATTTGCACTAGTTTGCTTCCTCTCTGCGTCTGCCTCCACCTCTCCTGGGCTCATTAGCACCTCGGATAATGGCGAGATGGAAGGGTTGAGGGAGTTTAGGTGGGGTGGGTTTTGGGGGGGGTGATTGAAACCTCCGGGGGATGATCTCCTCCCTTCTGACAGGAAGCATTTGTAAAACATTTCCCACTCTGCTGCCTGACACTGATGATTCACCAAAGCACCACCAAGATAAATAGATAGATGGACAGATTGAAACACGCTGCGCTCCTGTAGATTGTCCAACTTGCAGCCACCACACCTTTTAATTTTTTTTGTATCCAGAGTAAACCACGTCACCAAACGCATGAAGCTGGCCGCCTGATGGACAGGCCACCTCCTTAAATCACACACTGGGACTCACTTAGATCTGCAAGTCAGTGTTTGATGCGAGGCATACTGCAGAGGGCGGAAAATGGAACAGAACAGTCAGGACAAGGGGCGTGGTAAGGGGGCGTTACACCTCAGGAAGATGGCATTGGTTGCTATGCAACTGGGAACCAAAGCTATTTATACATCGGCCCCCTTGTCCCCCTTTTTCCTCCTGAAGCTCCACTGCTGCTGATGAGGGCCGCTAGATTGGAGGGTTTGGATTGTGTGTGCGCCGGATTTCAACCGATGATGCTTTCACTGTGTGGGATTCCTTAGTTTATCCTTAATATGAGTTATAAAAACACAAAAAGCTAATTGAAGTTAGATCATTATCATTCATACCCTTTAAGTTACCATGTGACTTATAATACAGTGGGACAAAAAAGTATTAGGTAGCCACTGATTGTGCCAGTTGTCCCACTTAAAAATATGAGGTCTGTAATTTTCATCATCGGTATGCTTCAACTTTACGATACAGAATGTAAAACAAAAATCCAGGAAATCACACTGTATGATTAAAAAAAAATTGTATAATGATGCAGAAAATAAGTATTTGGTCAATAACAAAAGTTCCCCTCAATACTTTGTAATGTAACCTTGGTTGACATTGACAGAGGTCAAATGTGTCCTGTAGGTCTTGTCCTGGTTTACACACACTGTAGCTGGTATTTTGGCTCATTCTTCCATGCAGATTTTCTCTAGAGCTGGGATGTTGTGGGGCAACACGGATTTTCAACGCCCTCCAAAGATTCTGTATTGGACTGAGGTCTGGAGACTGGCTAGACCACTGCTTTGTTGCCCGGGCGATTTGTTTGGGATCATTGTCATGCTGGAAGATCCAGGCATGTTTCATCTTTAATACTCTCACTGATTGAAGGAGGTTTTTATCCAAAATCTCACGATACATGCCCGGATTCATCCTTTCCTTAATAAGGATCAGTCGACCTGGACATGTGCTGGCTTAAACAGGGGGACCTTTCGAGTGCTACAGGATTCTAATCCATGACAATGTAGTGTGTTACTAATAGTAACCTTGGTTACAATGGTCCCAGCTCTCTTCAGGTCATTGACCAGTTTCCTCCGTGTAGTTCTGGGCTGTTTCCTTACCGTTCTCAAAATCATGTTTCCCCCACGAGGTGAGATCTTGGATGGAGCTCCAGGTCGAGGGAGATTGTCAGGGATCTTGTATTTATTCAACTTTCTAATAACTGCTCCAACAGTTGATCTCTTCTCGCCAAGCTGCTTGCCTATTGTAGATTGGCTCATCCCAGTCTTGTCCAGGTGTAAAATCGTGTCCCTGGCGTCCTTGGACAGCTCTCTGGTCTTGGCCATGGTGGAGGTTGGAGTTTGACTGTTTGAATTTGTGAACAGGTGTGTTTTATACAGGTAACAAATTCAAACAGGAGCCATTAATACAGGTAACAAGTGGAGGATAGAGGAGCTTCTTGCAGAAGAAGTAACGAGTGCGAGAGCCAAAATTCTTGTCTGTTTACAGGTGCTAAATGCTTCTTTTCTGTTGTATGTTTGCTGCTGTGTTTGGGATCATTGTCCTGTTGATGGCCCTGTTTGAACCAAGCTTCAGCTGTTGGGCCTTCTGTAGAATCACGACCTTATAAACCGTTCCAGATTGATGGTCAGCAGCAGTTGTTTCTGAAAGATCATTGCTGATGTCTTTTCGTCCTGGCATTGTGTCAACACCCCACTTTATACTCCAGAGCAACACTTTAAGTTTTTGTTTTTATTGATATGGTTAGGCTGAGGAGACTCAATTAAAGTCATGTGAAGAAATTAGGACATCTCAGTAAATATTCATCTATTTATTTAAATATTCTTTATTCTTAATTATGCTCACAAATGAATGTCTAAACTTCGTGTTTCATCTCTGGAAAGGTAATTTAACTGAAATTAAGCAAAGAAATGTATCCAGTTGTGTTGGAGCAGGGACACATTTACAAGTTGCAGGATAGTAGCGCCTGAGGATCGGACAAAGATACCCCTGCCATACAGCATCTCAGATAACAAAGATCAGGGTTTTGACTCACATTCTTAGCCAGTCCTTGGTTGATTTGCTGGTATGTTTTGGGTCAGTGAAATGTTGAAAGATCAATTTCTGCTCCAGATTTTTTTTTTTCAGATGGTCTAAAACCTTACCCATCGCCCTCTGATAAATGATAGAATTCATGGTGGTCTCTATGATGGTGATCTGGGCAGATCCTGCTCCAGCAATGCATCCCCAAATAATGACACTTAAGGCTCCATGCTTTACAACTGGTAGGAGCATCTTCTCCTAGAATGCTGTGTTTGATTTGTGTTCAAGATGTCTTCTGTTCTGGGGTCCAGATAATTTTATTTTAGACGCATTGGTCCAAGGAATATTATGTTAGTAGTCCTGGTCTTTGTCAACGTTCTCTCTGACAAGTTTTAGTCTGACCTTTTATGTTTTTCTTCCAGTGCAAAGGTTTCCGCCTTACCTCCTCCTTTATGAGGACATTGTTTTTGAAGCCTTCTTTATTAAGCTTTCTAAAGACCTCAGACATGGTGCCACTGTGGGGATGCTTCCTGGGGTTGCTACAGATTACTTTCACACTGCTCATAAACAGGCAAAGACAGTCAGGAGCACAATAAATTAATTGTCAGAAGTTTAAACACAAAACCTCCTTTAAAATGCATTAAATTACTATTTTGGTTCCACTTATAAATAAATAAATAAACAAATAAAATGTGTTTTGTTTGTTGTTAATTGCAAGAATGCACTGATATGAACATTTGGGGTGATGTTGATGGAAATAAACATTGGTTATTATTACTGACCCAGTTTTACTTAGAGGACCGATACCGATATGGTAAAAAATGACTGACGGCCAATGCCGATAATTGTTTAGATATATTACTTGAATTTCTCTGCATTGTCATATTTTATATGGAATATCAATTTTTCCAAATATTTTTTTTTGATGGGGTGTCCCAGTTTTTCCACTGGACTATATATGTCTTTTAAATTAGATTTCCAAATTTCTGAGGAACCAGCAAGGATGTAGGCCTACTTAGTTTTTCCTATGATGCTACCACACTGCTAAGCTTGTGTTTGGGAGTTTATCCTTAGGATGTATTGGCCTCTGTCACAGAGTGCTCTTAGGTTTGAAATTCATTGGAAAGGACTTTGGAGACAATCCATCTGCAGTAAGAGAGGATTTCTACTTTGACAATTCCCAACAACATGAAAAACAAGAAGATAAAGCGTGTTTATCGCAATCACGAAAGTTCAGATGAAACAGTCATTCTAAGGTCGACTTGGAATTAAAGTTGTAAACCTGTACGACCTAAAATCATTATGTTTTGTTCTTCTCATTGTAACAACTCACACTCCTCTTGAAGTGTAGCTATCACTCTGATTCAGCCGGAGAGTGTTCGGCTGTCAGTCTGTTAATTTGCTCTTATTTGAGCCCTGAACTTATTAACTCTCTTTGGGGAGCGACACTGTTGTTGCCTTGCGCCACCGAGCAGCGAAACCGACCAGACAATGGGTGTGATTGAGGGGCAAAATACATGACATTATTGAATTTTAATCACATCTTTTTGACGCGGAGAATGGCAATTACCTGGCTGCGAGTGCATATATAGAAAGGCGTCGTAGCTCGGAGCAGACGAGCGGCTCATCAGGTTTTCATGGCGGCTGAAAGAAGGTCGTAAGTGGCTATCAGCGCACCCGACCCTGTCTGGATGGATCCCTCCTGTCGCAGCGTGGCGAGTTCCTTCCATATGGAGAGAGGCCTAATTATCCCCCACCAATGACTGAATCAACATTTGATTATATCCTCCCTTAGGCTGTTCTAAAAGACTATTCAAACACCACTGTTGTGTCGTTTTTTCCCCCTCTCCTCATAATCAAGAATGGCTGTTATCTGATAATGACAAGTTTAATTTCTTTTTTATGCAACCCCTGACACTCTGTTTGGAGAGATCTCTGACATATCTCTTGGTTTTATTCGTTGGAGGATGATGATTGAAGTTTTGAGAAAAAAACAAGGACTTTTAGCATTTGTCTAAAAATGTTTCTCTGGATCTTGACATAAACAGTCATGATGCCATTGACATCTTTGTATGGGTTCTACCTATTGAATGTCTGAAGCAATTCAGTTAAAAAGTAAAACTCACCTATTATATGTATTATACATTAAGTGAAATATTTTAAGCACCCCCCGCCCCATATTCATGAGCCATATTCATTAGATGTGAATATGGCTCGCATCTAATGAAAATGTTTTGCTTTCCGGAAAATTAAAGTATTAAAACCGGAAAAAAGATTTTCAATATAGAAATGACTGAAGGGTTTGTCCTGCACCTTTTTCTGCCACAGATTTTCCTTCCTCTCAATTTTCCATTTATAAAACTGAACAAAGGCTATGTCAACAGCCAGCTTCTTTACCAAAACCTTTTACTTCTTACACTCTTTGTTGAGGGTATTAATGACAAAACCGGCAAGTCACAAGTCTTCCTAATGAGCGTTTACTCCATAACATAGCATGTCTGGAAAGCCAAAATATCCATAAATTATTATTTGGAAAGAAGCTGGTTGTTTAAAGATTTCTGTATCCAACCATATTAATAGTGAGTTGAGTAAGTGTAAGAGAAAAAGTGCACAAAAATTGAGGTTTTCAACATTAAAAATCCTTATTTTGTTTGTCAATGTAATAAGTTATGTACATTTTCTGAATTTGGGATTTTATCAGCTGTAAGCCACTCATCAAAACTAACAGCAAAAAAACCATTGGAATATATCACACTGTGTCTAAATTTATAAATCTGAATGAGTTTTACTATTTAGAACTGAATCACTGAAAAAAACGATATCCTGAATATTGTAATGTGATGCTCCTGTGTGTTTATCAGATGAAAAATAATATTTTTCTCTTGGGCACCTTAGAAAAAAAGGCATATGTTTTCTTTCTTGTTGAGAAGCTGTAAACTTGTAAAAACTGCATATTTTACTGGTTTCTGCCAAAAAGCTCTTAGTCTGTCAAGCCTCAGGAGCACCTCTTTTAAAAAACAAGACAAGAAAAGCTGTGACTATTTCTCTTCTTTTTATTTATTCTTTTTTGTTTGTTTTGCAGCCAGAGGAACCTGGCAGAAATCACAGAGCTGATCCATACAGCATTCCTGGTGCATCGAGGCATCGTAAATCTGAAGGAGTGGACCGTCTCAGACGGACCGCTAAAGGACATGGAGTTTGGGAACAAAATGGCAGTCTTGAGCGGTGACTTCCTACTGGCGAACGCTTGTACAGGACTGGCCCAGCTCAACGACACTAAGGTAGACTTTGATAAAGACATGGGGAGTTTCTGACCTGACTATAAATACGTATATATATATATATATATATATATATATATATATATATATATATATATATATATATATATATATATATATATATATATATATATACAGTGGCTTGCAAAAGTATTCGGCCCCCTTGAACTTTTCCACATTTTGTCACATTACAGCCACAAACATGAATCAATTTTATTGGAATTCCACGTGAAAGACCAAAACAAAGTGGTGTACACGTGAGAAGTGGAACGAAAATCATACATGATTCCAAATTTTTTTTACAAATAAATAACTGAAAAGTGGGGTGTGCGTAATTATTCAGCCCCCTTTGGTCTGAGTGCAGTCAGTTGCCCATAGACATTGCCTGATGAGTGCTAATGACTAAATAGAGTGCACCTGTGTGTAATCTAATGTCAGTACAAATACAGCTGCCCTGTGACGGCCTCAGAGGTTGTCTAAGAGAATGTTGGGAGCAACAACACCATGAAGTCCAAAGAACACACCAGACAGGTCAGGGATAAAGTTATTGAGAAATTTAAAGCAGGCTTAGGCTACAAAAAGATTTCCCAAGCCTTGAACATCCCACGGAGCGCTGTTCAAGTGATCATTCAGAAATGGAAGGAGTATGGCACAACTGTAAACCTACCAAGACAAGGCCGTCCACCTAAACTCACCTAAGCTTCACAACAAAGCTAAAGAGTGTGCATGTTTTCCTCTAAAAATAGTACATTATATTTAACAAAATCAATATAAATGGCCCTGGAAAGAGTAAATATAAGAAATCCTGCAAGGTTGCTCTGTGCACCACTGTCAACATCCAAATATATAGCTGTTTAAAACTCTGCAAAATGTGCACTGTTAAAATAGATTGGCTATACTTTAATAAAAGGCCAATATCGGCTGATGTATTGGCAGGTTAGCCATCCAGAGTCGGTAGTTTGTAGAACCACCTTTTTGGACCATCTTTGCACTCATGAAGATTTTTCTACTGTAAAATGAACCTCCACCCCGTATTGCCCAGCGTTTATCTCTGATAGGCTTCCAATTTCTGGCTGGAGATGAGCATTCCCATAGCATGATGCTGCCACTACCATGTGTCACCATGGCAATGATTTTTTTCAGGGTGATGTCCAGTTTTTTGTCTGCCACACACAGCATATTTTGGTCTTATCTGACCAGAGCACCTTCTTCGACATGTTTGCTGTGTTCCTACATGGCTTGTGGCAAACCGCAAACAGAACTTCTTACAGAAGACCTGTCTTCATAGTAAGATATCATGTTTTTTGTGTTGCCCAGTAAAATAAAAATCCCTTATGAAATGCATTAATGTAAAAAATAAAATGTGAAAAGGGGGTATAAATACTTTTGCCAGGCACTGTTAATGTCTTCAGGAGACCTCCAAGTTCAGTGTTCAGCCTCAGCTTTCAGTGTAGTGGTGGGGCACCACAGGTCGTATCTGCTGCCTAGCTGGTAACCCGTCGCTGACAGAGGCTGTCACCACACTGTTCTCTCAGAACGCAGAAGCGAATCAAAATAAACTCCGCAGTTATGCTGGCTCTAATCGGCTTTCACGCTGCCCGTTCTTTCGTTCACACAGTCTGGGTTTATCTCTGCTCCGTGGCAGCCAAGAAGTGTTTTACCAAAAGCCCGATGCAAGCTGCATCCACAGAGGAGCCTGTAAGAGAAACGTATTAGGATGTAAAAGAACATCTTCAGTGTTGAGAATCATTCTCTGCTGAACTACATAGCAGAGCTTGTTTTTCCTTCATCAAACAAACCTACAGAGCTGTTTATGAGCAGTGTGAAAGTAATCTGAAGCAACCACAGGAAGCATCCCCACAGTGGAAGTTTTTAATGGACATCTGATAGCTACCAGTTACTTAAGTTTGAAAAGGTTAGCAAAACAAAGTGAACGGAGGGGAAAGCACACCACAGCAGGCGCTGACCTTTATAATTTCAGGTTTGTTACATCTGTTCATACTGTTAGTTTAGACCTTGAGGTGTAAATCCTTTTTGTGTAAATTTCTTTTTATTTGCCTGTTAAGCAGTCTGCCGGTCTCTCACAATTAGAAATGAGAAATCTCTCAGCTTTTACTATTATTTTCAGTCCTGTGTATGTACCTGATGTGTTTTAGGGGGTTCTTGTTTCTTCAGCAGAATAGGTTTGGCAGATACTGTTTCTCTGCTGTAAATACCTTTTTAGCCGTGACCGCTTTCCTTATTTGCTCCACTTCCCGCATTTTTCACGCACTATAAAGTGTGCTATCATGGTAAGGTTTCAATAGCTGCCTTGTTTAAAATGAACTGATCTGGAAGGTGAACCTCTTATGTTATTAGATGATATTCCAAACCTTACTAATGGTCATGAGATAGGGGGGAAAAAAGAAATTTAGCAGATCTTGGATACAACTGGCTGAAGTGAGCATCCTCTTTAGGATGGCTTGCATCATTTAGCTGTGCCTGGAGTACAGACGCTTTAAGATGCCTCACTTTGGAGGGAACATCCCACTGGGAGGAGATCCAGAGGCAGACCTAGAGCTCCTTAAAGAGGCTATATGTAATATCCGTATGCAGTGTTGATATATCTAGAAAAGCATTGCATTTATCTAAGATAAAAATCAGAATTTCTGAAAAATGTTTTTATGTTTATTTATATTTGTTTGGCGACCTTTACCTTTGACAGTTTTTTGGATAGAGCTGCACAGTATATAAAATCAGTCGTCCTCGCAATATCAATTTTTACAGCATCACAATCCCAAAGGACGGCTTGTATGCTCTATGTGGTAGGACGTAATATTTCAAGCTCCACAGATGCAAACTCCAATTATAAATCTGAGCTGTTGGATAGACTTTCACTGCCCTCGATGCCCAGGCTTGATTTATATATTTTGTGGCTGAAACACTAAAGCTCAGAGAATAGAATTAACATTGTGATGAAAGAAAAGAGTGAGGAAAAAGTCGATTAAACATAGTCTGTATCATTATTGCAATATTCAACAGAACCCCAATTGCACATTTTGCTGAGTGACATCTTACTGCTTAAAATTTCACCTCTAGGTCATTTTAACTCTAGTTTTTAAAACAGACACAAACTGAGTTTGTTCGAGTTTTCAAACAAAGGATAAAAATGTCAACATTTAGGGATTTTGTAGCTATAGTCTGAATTCTTGAAGCTAAATTATTGGTTTATCCTGGTGTCTCTTCGGATTTGTGCTCAAAAATAATTCAGAGAGGTTCCCTTGATCAGAAGACACATCAGCTGACTCCTTTCAGGCCGGAGGAGTAGAATGTCTACACCTCAAGGCATTGGACAGCCAAGCCCCCCTACATGCGAAAACTCATTTCAGCTGGTAGTTTTTTTTTTAAATCGTCAATATGTCGTGGTAAGGGTTGTAAAGTGGATTCAGCTGCAGCTTACAGCTTAGCTCCTTTTTACCACAACTAACCAAAGCAACCACTCCAACTCTCAATCTGTCAAAGCCCTATTGAAACCAAGGTACTTGAACTCTCCGCTTTGGCCAGAAACAGACCTTGAGAAGCATTTCAACCTAGAACCATGGCCTCAAACATAAAGAAGATGACTTCTCACTGCTTCAGCTCCAGTGGACTCTGAATGTCGTGGATGAAGACGTCAACAGAACTTAATAATCTGCAAGAAATAAAGAGGAGACTGAGTTTTTTTAATATCTCACCTCATGATCCACCTTCTAAAGATCACAGGGAGCCACTACCACATTATGACAAAGGAGAAAAAGAGAAGACTGAGGAAAATCTGAGTTCATATCAACAAAAATTACCATCACAATATCTATTATTACTATCACAATCTGATTGTTTCCTAATATCGCGTAACCTTGGTAACGACTTTCAGCCCTGTTCCATCACCTTTATTATCACTGAAACCTAATAATTTACTCGCTTTTAGAGAGTATTGCAATCTTTCAAGACTACACTAGATAATAAAAAAGTTTACGATGGAAATAAATTTGTTTCATTCTATTTCTAATCGTGATCTCCAACATGCAAATTCCGCCTCGAGCTTACAGGTGTGTCTGTAAATGCCTGTGGCGTCTGACAGAGGATCATTATTTGTGGATGAGCCTTCAGCAGCGATGCTGTCACTCGGAGCGTCTGACTGGACACCTGTCAGTGCTGCCTCCCCAATTATTTCCTGAATTCTTGGGTCCATTTGCAAAGATGTCACCTCCTCCTGTCCTCCTCCGGTTGTCATTACAGAGACATAGGCCGTGTGGGCAGAAGACGAAAAAACATTCAGACCAAATGCTTCACAAAATCCTAATATATTAACTGAACATATAGTGCTAGAAGTAAAAAACAAAAAACCTATTAAGTCAAGAAAAATTCATCCATCCTAATCATTACCCATCCATCCATCCATCCATCCATCCATCCATCCATCCATCCATCCATCCATCCATCCATCCATCCATCCATCCATCCATCCATCCATCCATCTATCCATCCATCCATCCATCATGTAACTCTTCTATTTAAGAACGAGTTGTAGAGTTAGGTGCCAGACGCACAGTAACAGGTGGAAGGGAACCACCGACAGACCCTGCAGCTTTTTTAGGGGTTCCCTGGTCAGAGGGAAATTCCAGGAATATATGTTTTTCTTCCTAAAAGTTCTTGGTATGGCTCCAGGGATCTCTTCTCAATTGGGCCTCCTCTTTTTTCTGTCCGTCTGAACAATTGAAATTACAACAAAACAAACTTGTGGAAGTGGAAAAAAGTGGAAAAAGAGAATATAAAGTTAACAGGAAATAAGAATATGATTTGTAAAACAAAAGGTGAGCAGGAAGAAGCGGTGGCTTATCCAGTCCTGCCTCTAAGACTGACCCAAGCTAACCTAAGGAGTAAGCTCATTTGAATGTTGTTGTGAATGTCAGTGTCATACATGAAGGTTAAAATGTCAGTGGACATATAAAGAACTTTGTCTTTTAACTTACTTCTGTTTTTACCACCACATACCCTCATTTAGTTCAGATGAAAGGCTAGTTTGTCCATCCCCCGCTTTATCTTGCTATTACGCATGAACAAGATATGGAAATACCTGCAGTCCTCACCCCCCACACCCAGAGGCAGCTTTCTTCCTTTTTCAGCGAAGAACCATGGCTAACTTAAATCACAGGTGCTTTTCACTTACATCCGAACACAGCACTGAAGGTCATGGCTTAAAATCACCTTAAAAAAAACAACGTGTTGAACCAGAGATTCCTGCGTTGGTTGACAGGAGGCTATATTCACTAAAAGGAATCCAGAAAAATGCTTAGTGTAATTAAAATAACATTACTGGCTTGAACTACTGATTTTAATATGTCTGCATTATTAAACAAAAACTATAATAATTTAAGTCTTATTTAACCAACTTTCCATTCTTATTACAAATTTACTTCATGCCTGTAAACGGCAGTGTCAACCTTTCGTCTCATCTCTTTTTTTTCAAACTATGTAAAGTATGGATCTAATTTTGTGAGAAGTTATACGCAGGCTGAGTGATACTCCTTCTGAGTAAACATAGACTTTTATATGTATTTCCTGGGCTTCAGATCTTTTTAGTGAAAAAAGATGATGGTGGAGCAGATTTAGAAGTGTTTAGGATTTTTCTCCTCTTTTACACTGAAAATGACGGAGATTATATGTCGTATCCTTGAGAGGAAACTTATGCTGCTGCTTGTATAAACTGTAAAATAATCTCATCACAAGGCTCCGATTTCTCCCCCCTCTCAATTCTGTCGGCAAAACACGATCTGGCTGGATTTGGGAATGGAGTAAGAGGGAGAGTTAATCTGATACTTTCCACAAAAAAACCCAGGTCTCTGTCGGCTCTCGCTTCCCCAGGCAGAGACACCACATCTGGTAATACTGTAGGCACATTGTCCTTCCAAGTCTGGGGAGGAAGATCGGGTTTCCTCAATATTTTCCCCCGGTGGATTTGGTTACCCAAAGGGCACTGTGAGGCTGACTGAGCAGCCAGCATCTCTGGAGCGCTCTGACGAACCCAAGGATGTCTGTGATGAACCGATGGAGCTCTTGTTCACCTGAGGAGACTCCTCTTTTATGTGTTTATGAGTTTTTTTGCTGGATATTTCTATGTTTTCTCAATGGACCCAGAAGCCGAATATGTTTGACTGATGATTGAAGTTGGCCGTTTTCTAGCTTCGTCAGCCACAACTGCTAAATGGCTGATACTATTTTTTTCCCCAATCAATGAAGACACACCGAGCTTTACAAGGCCGCACTAACAACGTTCTTAAGGCTGGACGCTGTTTCTGAGTAAGGACCCAGGTAGCCATTTCCTGTATTAGTAAAATGCCTAAAATAAAGTCAGAGGAAGGAGACATGGAAGAATTTTTAAAAGGAAACTGTATTTTCTACAGCATGTTGTGGCAAGTCTATGGTTGAGACCTTAAGCAGGTAACTAGTCATTCTATTCTATTGCAATATAGATTTTGCAACATTTCCAGACTTTTGCAAATCTCAGAGTTAAGGTAAAGTTGTGCATTCGATAGAGAATACACACAGACAATGCTGTTTACATTTGGTAAAGCCAGCACTGCTAAGAATTCAAATAATATACAGTTGTGCCTTAAAATAATTTGACCCCAACTGCTAATGAGGTTTATTGGTAAGTTATGCAAACCAGGAGCTGTTTACAATAAACATGTCAAACAAGAACAAATTAAATAGCTCAACACAATTCCTATTAAACACAAAATACCACTTTAATGACTGCTGCAGTGTACGAATTATTCAACCTCTTTATGACAAGCATCTTTTCTACTTAGCAGAGCATCCTTTCGCTGGTATATCCAGACATCTGTTCCTGGCAGCGTTCCTGAGGAATCTTAGTCCAGTTCTCATGGCTAAAGGCCTCCAGCTCATTAACGTTTTTGGGTTTGTGTGCTGAAGCCATAGACTGTATATAAGAAGGATGGAGCCTCCGTGATGTCACCCGTAGGTTTCCGAAGAGCTGAATTGAAGCCCAATGGGTGATTCTCACCACCGTCTTTTGTCTCGTCACTCCCAGAAAATACAAAAATTGGCAAAGAGGTGGAGCTGAGAGGGTGGGGGCGGATGATTGACACCCATAAAACTGTAAGCCGATGTAGCTATGAGCTAACTGAGCTAACCTGGAGCTAATGGAAGCTAACAGAGGTTGGCGGGCGCTTTTAGGCAGAAAACCGCAGTTGAGCGACTCTGCTTCCACTTGCTCCTTTTTTGGAGCCATCCCCTAGCGATGAGGGGGGAACTGCAAATTTTGTAGGCTTCACATTTGGTCGGCGGAGTGTGCCCTATGGCTGCAACCCATTTTTCACATCCCATCAGAGAAATTTAGTAGTGTTCAGGTCAGGAAACAATGATGGCCACTCTAGTATCTTCCAGGACTCCTTCTCAAAAGACTTAGGATATGCTTGGGATCATTGTTTGAAGGTTCAGTGAACTTCAGCATGACGTTTCCTCCCAGGACCTCCTGATACTTGATTGAATCCATCTTGCTCTCCACAGGCTGCACGTTTCTGGTGGCAGAGGGAGCAAAGCAGTCCCAGAGCATCACTGAGCCACCACCATGCTTCATCGTAGTTGTTCCTTATATATTACATTGTTACTCAAAAACATCCAACAGAATCCTAACCTTCTTTGGGCTATTTATAGTTTATAATTAGAGCCTCAGGACATAAACCCAATCAATAGTGGTGTATGTCCTAGAGTTTAAGCATGGGAGTCCTTCAGTGTTTAGTATGTATTTTAAAGTGGAAACTGAAGCCTATGCAGGTCACCTAGAGTCAGACGAGAGTCTTTAATCACCTTCCTTCTCAGGAATCTGGTGACACCCATTGGTAAGTTCCACTTTCTGCCACAAACTAGGCTTCCACTTTCGGACAGCCATATTTCTAACATACAATGAACCATTGCCGTTAACAGTTCAGGGGTCTTGTTTATAAAACGTTGAGTAGAATCCTTACTAAAACAGTACTTAAGCTCAGCAAAAAATGTTTTACTTACGCCAAGTAAGTCTTTGATCAATAAAACTTTGAGTACGCACAGCTGCAGCAATTTCTGCTTTATAAATCCCACTCTCTCTAGAAATGTGCTCATATCCGCCTCCTACACGCCCACTCTCTGCCATAAACAGTCAATGCGAAGTACCTAGTGAATATCCTGCATAGGCTTAAGCCAGCTGATATGGGGCCTTCACGGGTAACCATAGCAACCGAGAGGCGGAAAAAGCGCAGTTCCACTGAGACTAAAATCGCGTTGTTTATGGGTGACACAGAAGCACAGAAAATTTTTTTATTTAAATCTTTATATCTATCTATTTATTTATTTATTTATATATATCTATATTATCTATATATCTTTACTCAGCCAAAAGGCTTTACAATAATAGACAAAAATATAGTTGGCGATAAGAAAATGTGTAACAAGAAAACAAGAGTAAACAGATTAAAATGAAAAGTAAAAGTAGCAGCACAAGCGTTAAAACAAATAAGTACAATATAAAGTTTGAATTATATGATTACTTCTTGTAGCAACAATAAGATTAGAATAAAAGCAAATGAAACAAGTATAAACTAAATGATAGCAGAATGTAATAAGTTTCAACACTCCTAGGTATTTAAAGCCTGACAGAAAAGGTGAGTTTTAAGTCTACTTTTAAAAAGTATTATCTGCACAAAATATTATTTGGGGTAGTGGTGGCATCACAAATAAACGGAAGAGCTGCGAATGGCTCAGCGTTGTTGTTGCAGCGTCCCTGACAAATAAAAATAAGGTGGAGGCAAAGAGGAGGATGGCATGATGCCACAGCCAGAATGTGCTGCCAGGGGGCCGGGATGCACGGTTCCAGCGGGTCGGTAGATCTAACACTGGCCCCACATAGCACTAATAGGACTGCTTTATGTAAGCTAAATCGGCTTACCGGCCAGTCATCATCAACGGGGCAGGAAATCTATAAAAACTCCCCAAATCCAGGTGATGCCATTGGCGTGATCTTCAGTGAGTGCCAACGCATCCATTGTGTAGCAATATGCAGGAGTGTCACTGCAGTATTTATATTTCTACTCATCAGGATTAATGCACTATATAATCTGAAGACATACATATAAACAGACTGTGAGAGAATTAAGAATTATAATTCTTAAATGCTGCACAGTGGCGCAGTTGGTAGCACCGCTGCCTTGCAGCAAGAAAATCCCGGGTTCAAATCCTGGCCTGGGGTCTTTCTGCATGGAGTTTGCATGTTCTCCCTCTGCATGCGTGGGTTCTCTCTGGGTACTCCGGCTTCCTCCCACAGTCCAAAAACATGACTGTAAATTGCCCTAAATTGCCCTTAGGTATGAGTGTGTGCGTGCATGGTTGTTTGTCCTGTATGTCTCTGTGTTGCCCTGCGATGGACTGGCGACCTGTCTCTCGCCCCTTGACCCCTGGAGATAGGCACCAGCCCCCCCACAACCCTGCATTAGGATGGACGGGTACAGAAAATGGATGGATGGAATTCTTAAATGCAACATAGTTTCATTCTCATTTTTATTCTGTGCGAGAGTCTGCAAGTCTGAAAATGTGGATTAAATTCACAAGTTTGCCATCTCACCTGCTGTTCTGCCAGTGTCCTCCGTGTCCAAAATGTGTGTATGCAAAGTCCTTGGTGTGCTTAAAGTTGCACACTTTTTTTTGACTTGCGCAATTTTCAGACCGTGCTTTGTGCGTAAGCAAGCTTTATAAATGAGACCCCAAGTGTTAAAGGTGTTTGATCTCAAGTACACCTAATGCAGCTGACAGTCAATGATTGGTTGGATTTAGGGTGCCTGAGAACATACTTGATTTACTTATTTCAACTCTTCTAAGGAATTATTTTCAGGGGGCTGAAAAACTTTGAAACTGTAGTGAGATTTTCAAAGTAGGATTTAGTGTTGAATTTGGTTATTTATTTAGGCTGTTGGGTATTTTGTTTATTGCAAGCAGTCGAATGATTTTGCCAGTAAACATAATTTGCAGTTGAAGTTGAATAATTCCTGGACAGTTGTAAGATAAAAAAAGTTTTAAATTTAATCCTTAATCATTTTTTGTCTACTACTCTCACTCTCTCTCACCCACACACACATAACATAACATTACTTTTGCTTCTAATATAAGAGTTCGTCAAGAGAAATCAAAAACTGCTCAAATCTTTATCGGTTGGTCAAAGCTTTCCAGAAAACGGATATCCAATCCAATATATTTAGGAACCACATTTAAAAACACTTAACGGTTGACCAAATGGCTGTGCATTGAGATAGTCAATAGTAATAAAAATATGTGAAAACGGATATAAAACAGTGGTGGACAACACAACAACTCAATCAAAAGAACAAACGACTTAACACAAAATTCTGATTGGTGCATCTGCACTTTTTTCTCTAGTGGTGAATGTTATCTTTAAGAGATAACAGGCAACAAAATCCATAAAGGGTTAATCACTGATCTTTTTGGCTTTCGCTGCATGATGTCTTCAGACTGGCAGTCTGGGCTTTTAGGTATGTCTGTTTACTGTGAAGTCTGTTAACTTTAATTGACAGTTTATGGTTTCCGTGTTGCATTTACTTTGGTCCTGTTTTCAGAAATTGCTTTCACGTCTTCATATCATATTTATTTGCAATGTGAAAAGAAAATATGAGTACAAAGAAGCGTCTCTGGAAGCTCTTGCATTTTCTCTCGTCATTTCATTGCCCGAGACTGGACAGAAAGCTGATCTCGCTCTCACAGATGGACTTCTCTGTAAATTCGAAATATAATGAGGAATGAAAGCAGACCTGGGTGTGCTTCATGAAATCTAAAGGAGAACCCCCCACCCTGTGGTCTGGTAATGAGCAGCTGAGCGTCGGTTCACCTGGCGCCCAACACACCTCACCTTAGATTAATTCTCCAAACCAGCTGTTCAGGCGCTCCCGATTCAATCACAGGAGAAATTGTGGCTTTAATTACGAATGAAACGGATGACATGATTAGCGAATCAGTGTTGATCGACCTCATTTATGTCTACATTTTAGTTTAATCTGTTCTGTTAGTGATTTATAATGAGGGAGATCCTCGGTAGTTCAGGTCCTCAGCAGGAATGTTCAGTCTTGTTGATCAAAGTTGTAATCTTTGATTCAAACTATAATCTTAGATAATCACATTCAGATGTGCTTTTAGGAAAATACATTTAACAGAACATGAGATTAGAGCAAAATGAATTACATATCCAATTGTTTTTAGGATTTTGATCTAATGCTTAGGATAGATCCTATAAAGATGTTGCTAATTAATGTTTCATCTCATTCTCTAACATTAAAGACATCAAGTGCGCCTTAGAGTAAATTTTAAAGTCACCTTCTTTAGCTCCATTACCTTTTTATTTTTATTTCTTTATTTATCTCCTCTGAGAGTTTCAGTTTTCCAAACTCAAAGGAGATTAATGAAGCTGTGTTTTACCTTTAGCTATCCAATCTTCGGTGATCACTTTAGCAGTCCATTCTCAAAATTATCCATCTATACATTTATCGTTCATTCATCTTTCCATCCATAAATGTATCCATCAACTAATCCAGTTCATTCATTCCTTTAGCCATTGGTCTGTCAATTCAATTATCCATGTATTAAGTGTCTCTTTATTCATTCATTATTCATGCCATCCATCCATCAATCATAGTCATTTATTCATTCATCCACTTCCATCATTTATTGCTTTCTTCTGTCTGTCTGTCCATCCACCCACACATAAATGTATACATTTATTCATCCATCCATCCATCCATCTTTTCATAAACTTATCAGTTCATCCATTAATTCAATTCATTTATTCAATTCAATTCAGTTTATTTATATAGCGCCAATTCACAACAGATGTCATCTCAAGGCACTTAACAAGAAGTCATTTTAATACATTTATACAAACATTCCAATCAGTTAAAAAGTTTCCTATTTAAGGAATCCCAGCAGATTGCGTCAGTCATTGGCGTGAGGTTGGGCCCCGTTATTCTTTCACAAAAGTAACTCAGGGGAGAAACCCAGAGATCTGTTCACCAGCTTTCCCATCCAGTTCTTCATCATTCTCTGGCCAGAAGAAAAATATAATTGCACCCTTCAAGTTGTGGGTCTGCCCCAGGTTCTCTTCTTAGTGCACCATGTCAGCCAAGTTGGCAGCCAGATTGCATCTGTTGCTAATCCTGTTTGAACATAACAAACAGGATTAGCAACAAAAAGCAAAAATGATGGCAATTGTCATGTGGTCGAACCATGAATAGGCTGCAGGAAGTGGTCTCCAAAAGGAACCTCCACCTGTGGGGAAAGATGTTGAGGTTGGGATGCAGTGTGAGCAGGTAAGCATAGATTAACTCCTGGCTCACCTGCACCTCTTAGGCTTCAAGAAATCAACACTTTGTTTGAACATTTACCAGCTATTTGATCATGCACGCTGGCTCTGTCATGTTGCAGCCAGAGACATCCCGATTTATTTTTAGACAAGATGTTCTAATGTTTTTAGAGTATTCAGAGAATTTATTTCTTTTTTTTCTGTTTGACAGGTCGTTGAACTGATCTCCAGTGCCATCGGGGATTTAGTCCAAGGAATATATTATGAAAATTCCTACAATGTTGAGGTAAATCAGTCACTGTTGAGAACATGTTCACCAGAGGTGGAAGCTTGTATCTACCCCCAGCTGACATTAATGCCAAACAGTTGATCTGTTTGTTGCTTTTATATCACAACGCTGAGCTATTTTTAGGAAGAAAAAAAAAAGAATCAGAATTCACAGAAAAAAGATGTAGTCACGTTTTAGGTGCATTAAGGTCACAAGTCTGACTAGGGCTATGACTTGAATAGAAAGTGAGTCTTTCTCTATGATTGGTTCTGACATTAGGTGCTACCAGCTGACTGTAAATGAGATGACATCCTGATAATTAATGAATTAAGACAGACTTTCTTTATTCAAATCAACCACAGTGCTGTCAGGCTACAGTTAGAAAGATTCCCCTATAATTACTCTGTTTTTGGGTTATGCTCTGAATTCACAAGTATCTATCTCCCCCTTTAAACTAAATTTTTTTTCATGTGTTTAATTTAGTAAAAAGGAGATGTGAAAGAGTTATCATAGTACAGTTTCTTTCTGTAAACATGAAATGTTTTCCTCCTCTGTGGTATCCTACTCTTGGCTGAGTAAAAATGTCTCGTTTAGATTTGAGGAGCGGTGTGTTTGTCTGTGGGAACTGTGACATGTCTGCCACTGTTTGCTCTGCAGGACGGTCTCACCGAGGGCGTGGACATGACGTCCTGGGAAGATCAGACGTTTCTGTCCCACGGAGCACTGCTGGCCAAGAGCTGTCAGGCCGCCATGCAGCTCGCCAAACACGACAGAGAGGCCCAAAGACTCGCCTACCTCTATGGAAAACACCTGTCGCTGAGTCACAAGGCAAGTCTTAGGCAACCGAAACCAGACTTTTTTTAAATATAATATTTGAATTTGTGTTGATCAAGAGCTCTCCAGGCTGATCTTTCATTAGATTTTTTTTCTTTTTTTAGCGTTGATCAAGAATTTCTGGCAACTTAGAAGAAAAATATTAAGAAATATGATATGATTAAAGACTTGGAAACAGATTATTTAATAAATGAAAAAGACACATTTAGTTACTGTGCATTGAGAAAATATTGAACTTTTTCACATTTTTCCTTTTTTTCCTTTTTGAAGCTCTTTGCTTACCTCTGAGGCCTTTACAGAACAACTGTAATCATACTGAGGTTAAATTACAAACAGGTTGGCTCCATTTACTAATTACACAACTTTGGAAGGTAATTGTTTGTACTGGATTTTAATTAGGGGTAAAAGAATAAAAGGGGATCAATACTGATTCACAGTTTTCTCATTTTTATTTACGTAAACTTTTTAAAGCCATGTCTAATTTTCCCTCCACTTCACAACCATTGAGTACTCTAAGTTAGTTTATCACATAAACTCCCAGTAAAATATACAGAATTTTGTGGTTGTAACATGAGAAAATATGCAAGCGCTGAAAGGGGTATTAATATGTTTGCAAGCCATTTTTTCAACAAGTGTGTTTATTAATTTTCAGAGAAAATAATCACACTACAACAAATAATACAGGTGCAAAAACAGAACAGTCACAGTAAGGCTTGTTTTTAACCAAATAAGCATAAACCTGTCAGGGCTGTAGCATGCGATATTTGCACAGTTTTTGCAAGCCATTTTAACAAATTTGGTGCAGAAAACTCAGGATAAATGTACATTTTGGTTCATTTTAGATAAAAACATTTTTTTTCTTAGCAAGCTTTATTCCTTTTGTGACAGATGTACTTTTTTGTGACTGTGATGAAGTTTAATCAAAGCAAAAGACTAAATGAGCTTCAGATCCACATGTAGCAGTCATGTCTGACTGCATGAGTAATTGGCCCTCCTCTAGTTTCGCTGTATCTGTGTTCTTCAGATGCTTCAAACTGGAGTTGATTTGGCAGGAAAAGTTGTTAAAAGAGGACACAGGCAAAAAGATGAAATACAGAAATTAAAAAGTAGGTTCCAGATGGGTGTTTTGTACCCAACCTAATTGTTATTAGGATGCAACTTTTATGCATCACATATTGGATGCTTTTTGAGAAGTTTTTAAGTGAATCTTGATTACCGTATTCATAGTACTGTAGTGTAGCTGTAGGTTCCCTGCAGCTGCTGATCTGCAGGGTCTCTGCAGCAGGCTGGAAACACAGCATGGTGAACACTGAAATGAGCTCTTTAAAGGAGAACTGTCCTCATCAGGACAGTTGTCTCTCACCAAACTGTCCACCCCACTGCTCATTAGCAGGACCTCTCCCAGTGTAAGCTAGCCAATTGTCACTTCAACCACCTTTTTCCACCAGTGTGACGGTGTAATTGGTTATCTGAACGTTACAGAGCAGCATCCGTGACTGTTTGTTTTTCACCTTTGTACAGCTGAACTCTGACCTGCAGCCATTTGTGAAGAGCAGGTTGGGAGAGGTGACATCGTTCAGTCTGAGCGCCGCCCCGGTGGTTTTCCACCGTCAGATCGTCGGGAAAGAGAAGTGGCACCAGCAGCTCCAGGAGGTAAAACATGCATAGTCTGTTACACCGTCGTGTTTCTGGACATTCCTGCCATCTCCTTTAAAAAAAAACCCCAGCTGTGATCTTAGTTGGTTTATTTCACATAGATAAAACTGAGTAGGAAATCCAGCTAAATCCAATGAGTTTAAATGCACTGCAGAGCAACTGCTTGTTTATGCACTAAAAAGTTAGATTCTCTCCCAGTAAGCTTTTAATTTGAAATTAAATAGAAATCAGTTTGATTCAATGAATCAAAAAAGAACTATAATTTTGAGTATAATTGTAAGGTTTAAATGCAAGTTGAATTTTAAAGGTCAAATCTTGAAAATTCACATCAGAATAAGCTTCACTGAAGTGGTTAGAAAGCTGGTGAGGAAAACTACGGCTTTCTTGGAAAAGTCTGGAATTTGATATAGTTAATTTCAAGGTTTAGGTAAGTGGGAAATATATAAAATTATTGAAAAAAATGTATTTATATACTTACTTTCGTTTGCAAAAGTTTGATCCATCTGTTCATCCATCTCTCTCTAGTTTTTGTATTTTCCCTATTTAAATTCTGACCACTGTAGAAATATCTGCTGCAATTCCAAGCAGAATATTTGTCAGTCTGGAAGTTTGATATTTTGTCATGGAAAAACTGTTAGGAATCCTCAGATTAAATCAGAAACAAAACCATTAATGGCATATTTTACATGAAAAATGAAAAATAAATGTTTAAAAACAACACATCACCTCTATAATTGGTTTTAATTACAGAGAAAAGAGGGGGTCTTATAAATGTTTATTAAAACATTTGAAAAGATCTACTAAACACCAAAAACAGAAAAAAATGGGAGTCACCTTTTTATGACCTCAAAAGAAATATCTGCAGATGAACCCTTCACTACCCCTTCAGTGTTGAAGCTACCATCATTGCACTACATGAAATATTCACTCAATTTCTTGCCCTTATTTTAAACCTCCAAGTCTACTTCGTCTCAGCCTGTCATTCTAGCAAGTACTGTCTTGTGAGCAGTTTGGTCTTGTTTTTAAAGAGATTGCTTCACAATCAAAAGAAAATCTGCTATCACAAACAGAAGTGGAAAAAGGGGGGGACATATGAAGGTAAAAAGGAACCCCCCAAAAACTGAAAGAGCAACATCTGCATACATCAGTGAAGACAGAAGACTTTAAGAGTTTAATGTGTTTTATTCACCGTAGCAGATTGATGCCAACTGTGCAGTAAATAACACCAATTGATTTTGGTTTAAAAAAAGTATCGGACTGTAAAATTAATATGTGGAGTTTCTAGAAGCATGTACTATATAAATTTGTTACATATTTGGTCCTCATTATCTATCCATCCACTTACTATACACACTTATCTGTTGTCCGGGGTACACTGTGGACAGGTTGCCAGTCCGTCAAAGTGTGCCCTCATTACATTTTGTTATTTCAGCCTAAATCAACGCAGGGAAAAACAAAGAGTGGGTGGTGGACTTCTGCAGACGCAGACCCACCACACTGACACCGGTGAACGTCGAGACAGTGGACTCTTATAAGTATCTGGGTGTTCATCTAAACAATAAGCTGGACTGGAGCCACAACACTGATGCTCTTTTTTTAAGGTTTTGTGGCCACATTGGCCTTTATTAGCAGTGGACAGTGTGTAGAAAGGGGAGAGAAGTGGGGGAAGAGACATTTGGTAAATGTCCGCAGGGCGGAGTTGAACCTTGGACGACCGCTTCGAGGACTGAGGCCTCTCAACACGGGGCATCCGTCTTACCCATTACACCACGCGATGCCCAACACTGATGCTCTTTACAGGAAGGTTCAGAACAGACCCTACCTGCTGAGGAGACTGAGGTCTTTTGGAGTCCAGGGAACACTCCTAAAGACCTTCTTTGACTCTGGTGGCATCAGCCATCTTTTTTGGTGTCATATGTCGGAGCAACAGTTTATCTACAGCCAAGAGGAAGAGGTTGGATAAGCTCATCCTAGCTCTGTTCTAGGATGCCCCCTGGATCCAGTGTAGGTGGTGGGAGACAGAAGGACTCTGGGCAAAATAACATCACTGATGGACAGTGTCTCCCACCCCATGGAGGAAGATGTTTCATGAGCTGCAGAGCTCCTTCAGTGACAGACTGCTGCATCCTAGGTGCATGAAGGAGCGTTTTCACAGGTCTGCAGCTGTTAGACTTTACAACCAGAACTGCTCCCAGTAAAATCAATAATGTTTACATCACTGCTATAATTTGCAGTGTTTGACTCATTTAATTAACATTTCTTTGGCTGCTATTTGCACGTCTGTTTTTCTCACTTTATACTCTGTTAACTTTTTGTAAATAATACGTTTACTTTTTTACTTTTTATTGCACAACTACTCATGAACATTCTATAAATATTCACAGTTTTTTTTTATTATCCTACTCAGTTGCAAATTTTTATCTTAGTATGCCACTTTATTTTTTAATAACCGCACAGTACTTAGGTTTTTGTAATTGTGTCCTTAATTTTGATCGTGAATGCTTCTATTATCTGTCACTTTGATGTTCTTACAGCTGAGTTTCCCTTTGTAGGACAATACAGGATTCTTCTATTCTTCTATTCTAGACAATGAAAATAGGTTCCTTGGTTCCCATCTCGCACTCTTTTGTAAAACAGCCAAGAAGCACAAAGATTCTTGATTGCACCTTATTCCCAACTTTCCAGTCTTTAAAAAAAAAAATGTATTTATAACTTACCCACAGTAGTTTCACTAAAATGAACTCTTTTTCTTTTCTTTTTTTTTACTCCAAGGCAAAGACCTTGAGAAACCAGTTGGACTATGCTAAGGTAAGGTGAAATTTTCATCTAACTGCCTTGTCTTGTTTTTTTAGTTGAACTTTTAAACCTCTTTGCTGTGCTGTACTAAACCTGTAAGCCTCTCCAGAAACAACAAGGATGCCTTTTCACTGTAACTCATATCAAAGTTAGGAAATCGCCTTCCAAAGTCAACGAGTAAGGCCAGAATGAGACCAAAGGAACAGAGGGGAGGGGTCTGGGTAGTGTCGGGAGGGTGGGGGGTGTTATCTGGTCCCGTCTGAAACCAGAGCCAGACGGATTGGTTACCGAGGCCTATTTGTGGAGGAGACACCAAGGCTCTGAGACAGAAGTATTGTGAGCGAATCTCCTTCAGCCGAAAAGAGGAGAGAAGTTTTGGGGGTGAGGGGAACCGGGGAGGAAGCTGAATGTAGGATACGGTGGAGAAAAGTTAAATGTGTATTTACCGAAAAATACCAACAATATTTCTATGTAGTTTGATGTAGGAAAAAAAATATATTTTTTTTTACATAAGGAGATTTTCTTAATGTGAACCACACTTTGTCTAGAAAAAAGAAGTCAAAGACACCTTCAGAAGCACACCGTGCAGACTTATCTCCATCTCCATCTACCTTCATCCTTTTTTGCCTAAAACTATCTATGACCCACAGGAATGTTTTGGTCCAGAAAGCAAAAATATCTTGGGGGGGGTACAGAAGCTCTTTTAGTCACTGGGGTGCTTCAGGATGCAACCTACACCTACTTATAAAAAAATTATTAGAGTGTAATCTAGTGTAAATCTAGTTTTGAGCTATCAAAAAAAAGTGTTATAATGTTATAATGACAGGTTTTTTATGTAAAACAAAATGGACAAGGATAAATTATTCATAGGCTTTTTCGATCTTTTAATGTGTATGAAACATACATAATATACAGATTTACAGATATTTTAAGAGAAAATATAAATATATGACACTAATAATTAGTTTTAGCACCTCTTGGTTTAATTTCAGCCTTCGGTCTTTGGTTGCAGTATATCAGCACGTCACATTCTGACTTGGTTATATTGACCCCCTTTTTTCCCCTAAACATTGTCCAAAGCAGTCACAGAAAGAAGAGAAGAGGTCTCTTCTTAATATCCCTCTTCAGATTACTCTGCAGGTTTTCTTTCAGATTTAGTTTAGTACCCATACTTCTGTGGTTTTGACATATGCTTAGACTCACTGCGATGCTAAAAAAAATGCCTTGAAGCAGACATATGAAGCAGACATATGAGCGAAGCCTGGACGACTGTTTTTAAAAGAAAGAGATTCCGTCCTGCAGTCCTACTTCTTGCTTCAACAGAGGAGATGATTGTTAAATGTAGAGCACAAGTGTCTGCAAGATACTGTGAATTCAGAGATTTCTTATTAGCTGAAAATAGAGATCTTCTTAATCCAAAAAGTTTAGAAAATCAATATTTATTTTGCCATATTTTTATATTTAACAGCTTTTTTTTTAAACATTAATTATTCAGACCCCCACTTGAAAGTATATGATTGAACTAGATGGGGGTAGATCACCTGCTGCAGAGCACAATATTCAGTACAATATTCCCAGGGGCCTCTGCTGAATATTAATAGAATCGAGATAGACTGGAAGGTTTTGATGCTGAAAAGACAAAATCGTTCTTTTTTTTTTTCAGTTTCTGTGAAGAGCTGGACCTTTAACCCAAACAGGAGAGTTCAGGGATTAAAAGCCTCAGGGAACTGATGCAGAAAGAAACAAAGTTAGAAGACAAGAATAAAGAAAACTAATCTTTTTTTTAATAAATAAGCAGGCAGGATGTTTTTGAGTTTAGCTCCAACAGTTATTTTTATTTTATTCTTTCTTAAAGGAAGGCCTACGGGGGCTTTCCACTTCCAGAATTCATGAGGCAAAACGCCCTCAGCAAAAAGATGTCCCAGTGCAGCAGCAGGAACGCACAACTAGAAAAAAAAAAACAGAAACTCAAAGCTGCTGTTAGTGCTCCTTCGACTTCATGTCTTCCACTTCTACATGTTAGGACGAGGAAATGTGATGAGCAAACTAAGCAGAGTTATTCTACAGTAAAAAAAAAGTATTTGCCTTCTTACAGATTGCTTTTGTTTTTTAATCACACTTAAATTAAAAATCATCAGACATTTTATTGTTGTAAAAAGATAACCTGCATAAATACAAAATCCAATTTTAAAATTACAATTTTATTTAAAGCTGCTGTCCGGAGTATTTGAGGGAGGGAAGGATTTTTTTAATCCCACTATCAAGGCCCCTCCCAAAACATCCCTCCCACCACATCACCTGCGTCACAGCTGAAAGCAGCAGCGCTATCGAGCATCACACGGTTGTATTTTGTTATGGACATTTCAGAGGTGAGCTACTTCTCCATGGCTGACGCTCTCTTCCAATATGGCGACTGTAAGCAGGAGCGGCATGTGCGCGCGGCCCCATCATCACAGGTTCGCACGATGCGCATGCAAGTTGATTGACAGCCGACATGGCGGAAACTCAAATTCTATTGGTTAAAAAAATGTGTCGGTCAGTGTGAAATGCATAGGAGTCTATGGGAGAAAGGCTTAGGAAGAATAACAAATGTTGTAAAGCACTAGCCTTTTATCATAGTGTTGAACCCAACTATCATTTAAACGATTTATAAAACTTTGATACATAAATATATTGTCTGGACTGCAGCATTAAGGGGAAAATGTATCCACATCAACCTGGCCCTTGGTGAAAATACTGCCATGTGTTTCATTACATTTTTGGGGTTCACTTGGGCACACCCAGGCCTGACTACTGCCAGACTCTTGTGTAGAATCAAGAAATCGCTGAAACAGAGCCTGTCAGACAGCTTTTAAAGAAATTGATGAACAGATCAAAAACCAAGTCACTGATATCAGTCTGGGAAGGGTTACAAAACCGTATTGGCTCTGGGTCTCCAGGGAACCACAGTTGGAGACATTATCCAAATGTAGAAAACATGGAACAGTGGTGAAGTTTCCCAATAATCTAAGACCTACCAAAATTACTACAAGAGCACAGCGATGATTCATCTCTACAGGCCAATAAAGAGGCCAGAGCCTAGCAACAGCTAAAGCCTCACTCGCCTCATTTAGGGTAAGTGTTCATGATTCAACAATATGAAAGAGAAATGGTATCCATGGGAAAGTTCCAAGGTGGAAACCACTACTGACTGAAAAAGCATTAAGGCTGTCTAAAATGGACCAAAAACAGAGACGTTTAGGGAAATATTATATGGACCAAATTGAAAAGAGTGGAACTTTTTGGAAGGTGTGGATACATCTGGTCTAAAGCGAAGACAGCATTCCAGAAAAAGAGCATTATACTCATAAACACGGTGGTGGTAGTGTGGTGGTCTGGGGCTGCTTTGCATCTTTGGGACCTGAATGGCTTACAGTGATTGATGGAACCACTCTCTAATTTAAGAGTGGGACAAAATTACTCCACAGTCATGCAAAACACTCAGCTACAGTTATTTCAGACGTTTGTGGCTCATCTGGTTAAGGCGAGGTTAAGGTTTTCATCAGGTTGGTTTGATTAGCTTTTTTCCTTCATTCATAGGCCTAAATTAAATAATCACTTGCAAAACAGAAGAGATCTGTAGAGCGGGCCCAAAGATTTTGCTTCATTACTTGGATTATAGTGAAGCGGAGAATCATTAGTCAGTTGAAATGACAGCTATAAGCCTGAGATTTCTAAACCAAAATAAATCCTGATGTGACTGATAACTTAAATCTTTAACTTGCAGATAAATGTGGAAACCAACATTTCAGCTGAGAGTGTATTATTGTTTTTTTTGGGAGGAAATGAAAGGCCTTCCTCTGACTCTAAGAGCAAACTAACTTCTTCGTACATTGACAGCTGCACAGTGGCGGTGGCTGACACAAACGTGACAAACTAATGCTTGTTTTCCCTCCTTCCGCAGCTCCTGGCAGCGGTTAAGTCGGAGAACGGCGTGAGCTCAGTGGTGGACTTGTGCCGTTACCATAGCAACAGGGCTCTGGAGGCCATCCAGGCTTTCCCCTCCTCTGAGGCTCGATCCGCCCTGGAGAACATCGCCTCGGCCGTCAACAAATTTTGACCCAAGCGTGCGCACTCAAGAGACACACTCCTCTGTGGAGCGCTGGGTGTCTCGTTTTGGTCATGACGCTGTCCCCGTGTTTTTTGTTTGTTTGTTTTTTTTCATCAGAAACTCCTACAACTATTCATCATCGAATAAAAACTCATCACTCCGGCTTCGTGCCAGACGTTTTTGCAGCTCCAATACTCCCCCTCTCCTGCTCGGAGAAAATATCCCAGCAGGCTGCTTTTTTTTTCTTGCTTTTTTTAAACCCCAGTTCTTTATTGTTACCTGGCTTATCAGCAAAGCCACATACCGGGCAGAACATCATTTAAGATGTTTTGATGAATTGTTAGTGTCGTCTGGAAAATGTGCCATGAACAGCAAATGATGCACCGAGGAGTACTTATTCTCAAAATTTCCTTTTTTTATTTTTTAAAGCTATTTAAGCTGCTTGTTTGTGCTAAGATGATGCTGTAAACTGCAGCTGCTAGATATTTTTGCTCTTTGCCGAACGGAAGAGTTTCACTGAAGAAAAAAAGTCCTATTTCACCAGTCATGCTGCAAAGAGCTGTTTTTCTGCAAAGGCTTGACTCAGGTGAATCAGGAGTCATAATGTCATCAATGTTGCCTTGTTATGTCAGTCCCTATATCTGTTTATCTGTCTGTGTGTGTGTGTGTGTGTGTGTGTGTGTGTGTGTGTGTGTGTGTGTGTGTGTGTGTGTGTGTGTGTGTGTGTGTGTGTGTGTGTGTGTGTGTGTGTGTGTGTGTGTGTGTGTGTGTGTGTGTGTGTGTGTGTGTGTGTGTGTGTATGAGAGAGAGAGATTTGAGGCAACCCAGGGGCGGGGAAAGGTCAACCAAACCTCTCCCCTATGGGCCAGCCAGGGAGCGCATTGAAGCTCCGCCAAGTAGTAATTATTAATGAAGAGACCTGAGCAAATGGACAGGAAATGCAGAGGTATTGATTGGGCCAGTTGCTCTAAGCCGTACAGACTGGCGCCAGCCTGGTGGCCTGTGGTTTCCCAGGCTGCTGTCTGTGGAGGGCATGGGGGGTGCACAGCTAAGGTGTGAAACCAGGCCACCGGTGGCAGCTGTCTGTGTCATACCAGCTACACCTGAAGGACAGAGTTCACAAGGAGGAGACGGGGAAGAAAAGAAACCGTTATATGAGAATGTCATTATTTACAAATCATTCAGAGCCTATATTTAACTGGTGAATGGTACAAAGAACATATAATAAATAAATGAATGGAGATCATTTTAAAACATTATCCTCGTTTTTATTTTATTTTCAAGATTTTGTTGCACTAGTGGCCTCAATTCAGTGTCTTAGATGGAGCGGGAACACAGAAAGTGAAGGGGGGAGAACCTGCAGCAAATGTGCGGAGGACGAGAGTGGACCCCAGGAGTGATGGCCTCTGTATATGGAGTGCCTGCTTCACTGTTATCCCCCACACTGCCCCATGATCATTTTCAGAGATGCGCTTATCAGGGTTTTTTTCTACCTGATACTTATTTCTAGTTTTCTTTGAAGACTGACCTGACTGCTGATTTTGAACAATTCCATTTGTTTTCTAGCTAATGACTACCAGACCAAAAATATGCAGAGGGTACTTTGATAGAGGTACCAGTTTTGAATCCAACAGAAAATGAACGAATTAACATTTAGTTTAGGCTGTGGTAAATGTATTTGTTTTTATGCTTTTATTAAATGAGAAATTATACATTTTTAGTATTTGGCCAATCACCTACAAAAGGAAATAGTCTGATCTTAGCGCTAATGATCTCTGACTGCTGCATTGTTTCTCATTTTTTGTTTAGTTTCTGCAACATGTTTCAGAAGGCTGGGGCAGTTTAAGTACTTTTCTGCATGGCGCTTCGTTATCATAACTCTTCAAGGAACAGAGATCAACTAAGATTGTTTAAAAGTTTTTAAAGAAATGTAAGCACTTAAATTTTACTTATAAAACACCTTTCAAAGTTGAAACAGCGTTTCATGGTAAAAATACAAGGAAGGAAATAAGAATAAAAATCCACTTTGGGCCAGAAACAGACTGGTTGCATAATATCTTACCTATTTTTGAAAAACATTGGAAACGGAAGGTAGCTTACTAGTTAGGCATAAACCTTCATACGTTTGTTCTCATGCCTTTACCTTAAAAATGCGATTTTCCTTTTTTGTAGCGAATTTAGACGTCAGTTTCAGCTTTGAGTGTGTTAATATCCTGGGAGAAGATTCTTGAGAATAGACTATAACTCTGTTCACATGTTCAGTGGATTCAACCTGGAGTGTTTCTTGCCAAAAAGCTCATCCTTAGTCTCACCTTAGATGATAGGACAACAAAGGGCTTTTCCTGAAATGCTTCCTAAACACATGCTGGTGTGTAGTCATTGTCTAATGGTTTTTAGATGCTACCTTTTGCTGTAGTTTTACCATATTTCTTACTCATCCCCATCACTGCCTTGACAAGATGAACCCAGGTCTTCTTTCAGCCTTGTTTGTCACAGTTGATTATTTTTTGTTATTGGTCTGACTTTAGATATGGGTATTGAGGAAAAGCTACTTTCTTGTTGCAGTTTTCTGACATGAGGATCATCTGATTTAGTTGTCTGAATGGCAATTTTTAAGAGTTGCTACGAGAAATAGGCAATTATTCCAAAGTCATGACTACACTGGAGAGAAAAGGTAATTACGGTTGCCAGAGACACTGGCTTTAAGAAATAAAGTATAAATTATTTATGTTCTTCACTTATGTCAGTATGTAACCAATTATTTAGATTTTTGTGTGTGAAATGAGTTACTTTATTTTACATTAAGGGTTACTAACAAAGTCAACCAACATTTTTCAAATATAAATATTAGGATGTAAATAAAGCAGGAATTAACATAATCTAAGAACTGATTAATAAGCACACCCTACTCATAAAACTTTTTAGGAAAACTGAAGTTTTCAAAATGAAGGTCAGAGTTAGTGTTGCAGACTAAAAGGTGGAAGGTGTATGTAAGCCTGATGGAGAGACGGATGATCAAAAAGAGGAGGTAAAGAAGGAAGGGGGGGTGAACCAACTTAAAAACAAGCCTCATGACTCTCTCTGTTGTTCATTCGCATCCTTTTCTGGTTCGCCTTCATGGTTACAGCAAAGTTCTCCTCGGGCCAGGGAAAGCCTCGGGCTCTTCGTGAAATATTTATCCTCACCGTGAGGAGACATGAAGAAAGTTACATGGAAAATTAAAAGGACCAAACAAGAAGAGACTGGGACACAGTCAGAATGACAAATATAGTTGCCAAACAAAACTTTTTGGGTGAGTGAAGGCTGGTCAAAGCCGTGAAACTGTTGCTCCCAGTAGGAATAAAGCAAGTGTTGCAGAAGAGAGTTTGATAGGATGAGTTTCTTCGGCTTCATCTTCAGGAGAAAACAGCTCCTGCAGCAGTAAAGCTGAATGTTTAATGTGGAGAAGAAACCATAGTGGGTGTTTTTTTTTTTCTTCCTGGAAAACATTCTGCTGCGAGCATTAATATGTTTAAAACCTCCTGTGAAGCTTAAACTTAGAGAAGAATGAGAGAAGATAGAGGACTCCTTTTCAGTTTTATATGGTGCGGAGCTGAAACCGGACTCTGTGTTTGCATTTCCAGTTTAGGAGTTTTGGGTATCAGGAGAGCAGGAGCTGGCACAGCTCTGAGTTTACATCCAAAACATGAGGCGGGGAACAGCGTCCTGAGTGTGGCTGGCTGGCCCAGGACGGTGAACGGTGAAATTACAACCGGGCCCGGCCGAGAGAGAGCGAGGCTCGGTCAGCTCTGTCCGGCTGGTTACATTACACACCCTCTTACACACCGCTGTGGCTGCTGGAGGATAGTTTCCTTCAGTGCCTGACAGAAATCACTTAGTTTTAGGGTTCAGTTAAACATCAGAAGATCTGGGTTTTTTATAAACTTCCCTCCGAAACAAACTGTGTATTAATGCGCTTCAAAAATACCTGAATTTGTAAGTCTTTTCAGCATTTGTTAACTAATTTTGAGAATAAGTTGCTATCACATTATTTTTGCTTTTTTTTCTTATCGAAGAAGCAAATCAGCTTTGCTTTGAATGAAGATTGCTCAGCAATCCCTACTTACTTTGCTTTGACCCAAAGCTAACTTTTTTTCAGCATAGTCATAAGCACAGATGTATTTGAAATCATTGTCTTCTTGTGTTAGCCACCTTCATCGCCTTGGATCAAAATGGCATCCCAGAACCTTTTTCAAGGAATACGGCACCTAAACTTCAAAATCATGGGCTCAGCTGCAGTGAAAAAGGCTACAGAATATTGTTGCCACCAATGCAGAGCTTATTCAAGATTGGCAGCAGGTGGGTGTTGAGTTTTGAACAAAAAAGCACAGGATTGTTACCCTTCTCAAGGTATGCAACGATTTTAAAAAGCTGAGGTTTCAAAAACTCTGAAACCGTCCACTATAAAATTCCTACAGAGGTTCCAGATAAATGGAGCACTCATTCCTCCTTTACCCATTTCAGGGCACTATCAAACATGGCTCTTGTTTACAAGACAGAAAGCCTGTTTGGAAAGTCATCGTAAGAAAACTAAAGCAATGCCCCTTTATTGTAATGAAATAATATAAAAACACAACTGGCATGTCTGTTAGGCAGTACAACACAGGTTAGCTAATATCAGCTGCTAGTGTTACTCCATTAAGAGATATTACATTTAATAAGCACATTTTCTAAAGTAAAAGGAAATTGTCTTCCACCACTTTCTTCTGTTAGGAAATCTTATAGGATAACCTACTGCATGACCGTCTAAATTTATCACATTTCTTATGACTGAAGTTGAATTTTATCGTCTTCCTAAATATTGTTAGCCCAGAAAACATCTTAATTAATCACCTTTATGATTAGATGAAACAGCTGATTCTGTGTTCTTGTGCTTTGTGTCTAAACCTTAAAATTGGCAGCAACTATTTGTTTCATGTGGTGTAATTCTGGTTGAGGAGCTGGGATGCTTGTGCACTGTTACAAAATAAATAACTTAAGATAAAACTCATGATTAATGGCAGCAGACGCCGGTGTTGGAAAGAATTTATTGCACATCATCCGGCTCTTGAACCTGACTTACTGATTTTGTTGGAAGGACTGAAAATCTTGTTACCATATCTACTCCAGCTCCTGTAGAAGAGCGCATATTTAACAATTTATGGGTTAAAAACAGATTTTATTGGCAGGATAAAATCTATTATCCATAACTGTTGTAATGCTTTATGTATGCATCTTAAAGACTTTAAATTCATGCAACATAAGTGCAAAAGCCAGTGACTCGCATATCAGAGTCTAAAAGTTGCCAAAGTTATATAATTTACCTAGAGTTACTTCGTAAGCTTTGTCTTTGAGCTGGTGAGTGAGGACGTTAACTTTCTTAGGTTATTTTTTTATTATTTTATTTTATTTTTAATGGGCTTTAAAGAAAGGTCAAAAATGTATCCACTGAAACTCTGGAGCAAAATCCTGAAGAACAATTTGGTGGTAATCTGTGTATTTGTCAACATGATGGGACCAATTTTGGTCCTGTGGTGATGAAAACATCCGAGATCGTATCTTTAGACCCTGTGTTCAGGTGTTTTAAGATTTAATGCTATGTCCTAAATCTCATTTCCAACTTGGTTTTGTCTTTCCATCTGGTCACGTGGACCATTTTTGGTCAGTGTTTAAAATGATCTTTAACGACTTCTTTTATAAATTCACACAGGTAATGGCATCTCCTGCAGCTCCCTCTTGTCTGGCCCCTTTAGGAACAAGCCTCTACATAAAATGACTCCGTGAGTATGAGTGTAAAAGGACGTTAGGATCTCCATTTGTCTTCCTCTGAATGGCCTATCAGTAAACACCTGCTAATATCATCACAGAGCAGACAGTGATGGATGAAAGTCATTCTCCTCAGATGGGAGCAGTACGGCTGATTGGCCTCTTCGACACCAATGAGCATATTGGCCAAAAATGACACTTTAACGAGCTCTTCCCTGCGTTAAGTGCTGCCCGTCGGCCCCTCATCCCTAGCCGCCGCCTGGCTGACCCTGCCCCCCCTACCCTTTTCTCCCTCCGAAACCCTCCCACATATCCATCCACTCCCGAATGAAGGCTTCTCGCTTCATTGGCTGACAGATCAGACTGCCATGGAGACAGCTCATTAGTGGAATAATGAGAGCCACACTTTGGCTTGTTATATCATCTCTGTATCGACATATTTGTGGCTGGAGAAAGAACATCTACAGCATCCATGAAGCAGATGATGATTAACACCAGATGATGGTTTAGGGAGGTCTCCTGGCTTCAGAGGGTCTGGCACTCGACTCAGGTCCTGTTTAATCCATCGCAATTCATTTGCATCAGCTAACTAATTGGTTATTTAAGAAAGTTTCACCTGCCATCAGCTTATGTTATTAATTACGGCCTCCATTTTCTTTCCATTTTAGAAATTGTGCATTGATTTAATTTCTGATGGAACAGCTGCAGTATCAGTGCTAGTATGGTCATAACCTCCTCTGGGATTAAGTTTATACAAGCTTTAATTCTGTTTCTGGTTTTCTTTTTGTTTCTAAAAGGGTTCAATCTCACTCCCATAGCTAATGAAAATATGCATGGATGATGGTGGTGTCTCTGGTTACAAAAACAGAGACAGGAACAACTTCAGCACAATATTACATTTTACTTTTTTGAGTTTCTTTCCTAAACAGAAGAGAACTACTGCCACTAAGACGACAATTGAGAACACATGTTGTTTCCCTCCCTGAGCACTTGAGGGCGATGTTGTCCATGTGGTTTTGCTCTATTATTCTGTGGAGGACGTTGCTTCTACAACCTTGATTTAAATTGGAAGATTTTTCTTATTTCAAGGAAAGATGTTTTGAAAAAAACAACATTTGTATGTGTAGCTTTTTTAATATAATTGTTTACACTTTTTTAAATTAAATATAGATCTACATTTCTGTCATTCTCAACACGAGATAGTGTTATTACATGTGTATGTGTAAATGGCAGATTATTATTTATCTGAATGAGCCAAACATGTTAAAACTTAGCAATATATATTGCAGTCTACAATTTTCCAGAACTTGGGGGTCATTTTCCTAAGCTCACAGGTTACCTTTCTTGAACTAATTGAGTACTTTCCCTGAAATTTAAGGCTTCTTTCCCTGAACCTTAAAATGTGCTTTTCAGGTACTTGGAGATTGCCTTCTCAGACTTAAGATGTCCCCTTATTAAAGTTAGAGATTACTTCTTCAAAATTTCAGGGTACTTTCTGAAACTTCTAATGTATGCTCATGAAATATTAAAGGTTAGTTTTCAATACCTATTGTACTTTCCTTTAACTTTTAGGTTCCTTTACAGAACCTACTGTCCCTGAACTTAAAGGTTAGCCTCTGTGCATGTTACAGGGTACATTTGCGGATATAAGACTTTAAAGCTGCTTTCCTAGAACTTCGAGGTTACTCTGGAGTTTACATACAACTTGCATGCTACTTTTTAGAACTTACCTTATTTTCCTGGAATCTGCTATTTCCTTTCAGGAAATTGCAGATTGCCCCTGGGTGGAACTTAAAGATATTTTATTTAACTTACAGGACACCTTCCTGGAATATACAGGTTACTCTCCAAAAAAAGTATTTCTGGGAAAGCAGCCTGTAGATTAACGAATGTAACCTTTAACCCTCTTAAGACCAGAATTAATTAAAAGGAATGATTTCGTTTTTTATGACTGTTAAATTGGAAATTGTTAAAAAGCTATTCACAATGAGTTAGTGTTCCACCTTTTCTTTACTGTCAGTAAAAGGCCGTTTTTCAATATTACAGAAAGTGAATCCGAAGGGCTGTATTGTGAACCTAAAGAACATTTTAGGGGACCATGAATGGTAACATACTGTCAAGAATTTTATGCTTATTTTACAGAAATATACAGAACTTAAAATAAACTTTCATGGAGCTCACAGGTGCACGACCAGAACTTAAAGGGGTGCTTTCAATATATCCTACTTTTAGAATGTTCCCGGTTATTTTGCTTAATTCATTAGTTACTTTCCAGAACGTACCTATTGTTTGGAAACTACAGGTTGCCTCTAAAGATAAAGATAAACTGGTAGTTCCTGGAACTAAAGTTCCGTAACAAAAACCTTTTTTTTTTAGAAAGCACCCTGTAAGTTCTGGAAAGCAACCTCTTTACGCAAATAAATGTGATGCCTTTTGCATTGTTAAAAATGGTGCAGTGTGCTCCCTGTACTGAGGATAAGGGTAGAAAAGAAGTAAAGCATTCTGCAGCTCAAGCTATCCTTTGTAACTTTGACATAATTTCAAAGGAACAGGTCCCTTCTTGGAAAGCTTTAAAACCGTCGAATTAGGTACAAACACCTGGAATCTATATTTGTGTGAAACTAATACATTCTCAGCTAATACTTGTTTTAAAGTGCTCCAAAAACCAAAAATACATCTTCATCTCCAGGGGGGTTAGCGGAAGTGACACAGCAAGCGCGCGCCTCGCTTCGTAGCGTCACGTCACGCGACACAGCGAGAAGCCGAGCGAGAAAAAGGAAAACACAACAAAACAACAACAAAAAACAACAGCAACCCAACAATGACGTTTTACCAGAAAGCAGCAGCAGTCCGCGGACGTGTCCGGCGCTTTGCTGACCCTCCTCGTGGATGACATGGAGTCGGAGAGGTTAGTCTACCGCCGGTCGGTCACGCGCGTCTCACCGTTAACTCACCACGCCAACGTCACCGAGTCGTTAAGGGTCACAAAGCACAGGTAACAGGGCTGATGATTTAACTCTGCCCGCTCGGAGGGAGGAGGGTTTGGGGGCCAAAGAGTCACACTGGCTTGTTTGTGTTCAAACGGCCACGGGCGGAAGAATGAGGAAGTAGCTGGTTGTAAATGCTGGGGAAGAAAGAGGGAGATGCGGAGGACAAGACTGCAGAATCATCCCGTCATTTTCTCACTGCGTGTTACAGTGAAAATGGGTGGAAGAAGCGCATATTACTGACTGGTGGAGAGCTGTGCTCGGAGTCGATCACAGCTTGTGCGGTTCTGTTTGTCCGCTTGCTTCTCGACAACCCACCACACGTTCACTGCTCACTCCCTTGCAGAAGAAATGGCCACATGAATGCATGTGGATTAAATCAAGATTATTCTCTGTTGGCGCCACACACAGTACCCATGGAAGCTCCCCCCCTTTCTTCTCTGGACAGATTGTGTTTGGGATGCCCCAAATAACCAGAAAAAGATCAAGAGAAGAAATACCTGCACTAGTCTGTAGCTGCCCTTGGTCCTCCCTCCTGCTGATTTTCAGTCTTCATGTTTTCTTTAATAAAAGCTCCTTTTTTAAAAGGTGCCTTTCTTTTCCAAAATGCTGCCAATATTGAATAAGCTCTACGCCGGTGGCATAAAATTGAGTCACACGTCGTGGGGTAGCAGCATCAGAGCCAGGGATTTAAATAGGCTAAACAACCTGATAAAGAAGGCTGATTCTGTTCTTGGGACAACTGTGGAAAATCTGGAGATGATAATGCAAAGAAGGATTCTTCATAAAATCAAAAAAACTATGGACAACCCTGAGCATCCTCTTCATGAGACTGTCATACAACAACAGAGTGTCTTCAGTCGGAGGCTACTTCAGTTTCGCTGCAATACAGACCGCTACAGGAAATCCTTCCTGCCCACAGCCATCATCATCTACAACAACTCCTTAAAGAATTAATTATATGAGCTACAACACTTAATTTCCCTCTGGGATCAATAAAGTATTTTTGAATTGAATTGAATTGTAAACATTTCTTAAGTGCAGCCGAGCCTTGCTTCCACAAGAGCATTTGTCCTAGAAACATTTACAAACGCCTGAATTTGCTTCCTTTAAGCAAGCTGATCGTCAGTGCGCAGCTCCATACAGTCAGACGAAGCCACAGTCACTCTACCACTTTCTCTGCAATCTACGTAAAATGACTTTTAATTGTTGGAACGGTATGATTTAGGTTTGTAAGAAAATATCGACACGACGATACATCGCAATATTTCATGTCACAATATTGTATCGATATTCAAAAGCAATGAATCGATTTCTGTTTTGTTTGTTTTTTTACTTTGAATGGAACCACTGATGATGACAATAACTTTGTAGTAAAATTAAAAGTATAACTGGTAGTTAGTGTCTGGTTTCACCTTCTTGGTTCCAGTGGATCAACTAGATATAGTAATAAAACTGGATGTTAAAGTATGAAACAGGTTGGAGTGTTTAGAATGATGGGACAGTTTTTCTACAGTTAAATTTTTAAAATGACAATATAGGCTAGTATTGCAATATATCGTATCTTCCCCCCTGTATTGTGATGCATATGGTATCGCCAGATTCTTGCCAATACACATCCCTAGCATGACTCAAGTTTCTTTTTCTTTGTTGTGGTTGCTTAACCAACTATTCCTCCACTGATTTCATCTATTCAAGATGTGGTCATTCTGGAGAAGATCCAGAAGTGTTCCCTGTCCAGGAGAGAGATATAGTTCCTCCAATGGCTTCTGGATTTGCTTTGAGGTCTCCTTCCAGTGGAACATGCCTGGAAAACCTGAAGAGGAAGAAATCCTGATCAGATAACCAAACGGCCTCAAGTCTGAAAAGACTTCTAGATCTTTTTAAAAGTTCTGTTTCCTTTCATGTCAAGCCATAATAATGCAACATGACCACAGCGATCATAGGCTTTTCTTTTGGGATAACACAAAAGGATACTACAAATCAAACATTTTGTGCAAAAATATAATGAAACATATTCTAATTAAGCTCTTTTCTATTAATTTACGTCACATCTAAATGCTTTACACAGTAAAAAGAAATTGAGGCTGAATAGTTTGGACAATCCAAAATGTATGCCCCTTCCAAAACATTTAGACATGATTTGCTGCTTTAATCTTTGTATAGAGCTTCCTTTTTCTGCCGTCAAGTCATGTCTAAATTTAAACACGTATTAAACTTCTTTTGAGCCCACACACGTGTACGCATTCATTTTCTTAATATTATCATCTGCTGAAAATGCTTGTGTGATGGCTTTAACTGTGTCACATTAATCGTGGTCGTTTTTTGTGACATGTTTGCTTTGGATTTTTCTAGGCCATGAATTCCTGTGAGGATGGAGGAAATTCAAATGAAGCAATGCTTGAGAAAGGTTAGTCGCACCTTCTAATCCGTAGTGTGGTGTAGCTGCCTTAATTTATTCTAATCTTGGGATTATTTACAGAACATCAGCACATCCAGGATGTTAAAGAAGAGAAAGAAGATTTTGCTGTTTGCGAATCAACTCAAGCACACGGAGGAGGATCTCCTGAAGCCTCGGAGGCCAATAAAAGGTCATCTGCTGAAGTTAGCCCTGAGACACAGTCCACCAGTAACAAGAGAGCCAGAGTCTGCTCTGAGGTAAAATTATCTTTGATCAAATTCTCAGAGCAACTAATTTCATCTCCTAATGAGACTGACCTGAAGTTTTTAAAGTTTAAGGTGGTCCTGCTTTTTGATGTCTAGGCTTTTTGATGGTCTTTCATTGTTTTTTTGTTAGTTTTTCTACCCCTACATTACAAGAATTTATCAGTGTCACGAACACACACACAACTAAGTAAGCAAAGAAACTATCTAAAATGAGAAGAGGCCCATAATAATACATGTCTAAACCACAGTACAACAACAAAGTCTCTATCAAAGAATTAAAACAATTTTCTTCCGTGTAGGATGTGTAGGTTTTAAGTCATTTTTATTTTAAAGAGTGTGAACAGGTAAGATCAAAGAAGTGGAATTAGTGCAGACCACCCTACAGAAAATTAAGAATACCTCCACCCATCTGTGATCCATCCAGTCAGCTATACATATATCATCTATTCATGCATACGTCTGTTTATCCATCAACTTGTCCATCATATATACACCCATTCAGCTGTTTATCAGTTTGCATCACCTATTAACTTCCATCCATCCAGTTCCAAGAGTGGTCATCTTGCGATCAGAATGTTGTAGGTTTGATTCTAGCTTCCTCCCATCACATTGATGTGCCCCTAGGCAAGGGTCTTAATCCCAAGTTGCTTATCGATCTGGGTATAGGTGTATAAGTGTGCATGCATTTCTGAGTGCAAATATCTGTAGCATGAAGCACTTTGAGTGGTCAGTATGGCTGGAAAGGAGCTAGGTAAATTCAAACAAATTACCATCCATCCATTCTTCTTTAAAGCTCAACCACTACAGTAGTATCTGCCATAAGTTCTTTGTGAACTTTTGTATTTATGGGCTAAAAAGGACAGAACTCTGAGAATTTATTTGATGGGATATTATATTTTAAGTGCCACACATGCAAATTCTACATGCCACTAATATTTTTTTAGCTTGTTGGATAAACTTTAACCGCCCTCAATCCAGTTAATGGGTACTTTTAGTTGCCAAAATGCAAAAGCTCATGAAAAGAAACGGGTTGGTAAAATGTGGGTTAATTGTATTCGACATCATCTTTGCAATATTCAGTGAGGTTATCTCAGTTTCATGTTTTCTGATATCATGCAGCCCTAGTACAAAGCCTTTAACAAAAGCGGGTTTTGCTGTCCTTTTTTTAAATGAGTGGACAAGCAGCTGACATCCAAAAACTGTTGGAAGACCTTCAGAAAGCCTAAAGAAGTATTGATCCGGACTTCTTTAAAATACCTTTAGAAAGTCTCTCTACTTGGAATGAAAAAATAAAAGAAAGGATACAGTATATGGGTGAATATCTCAGCTGGATGTGCTTATCTTCTTCATCACACAACCATGTGTTTTGTGGACATTTTTTTTTTAAGCTGTTTGTTCCTTCTAGGTGAGGAAGTGTCTGACAGAGGAGAGCCACAGGCATGAGCCTCTTTGCCTTGTCACAGCTGGAGAAAAGGCACACTGCATCCAGGAGAGATCCAGACTTTCCTACAGAAAGCCTCTTTTCAGCATCTCCCACAGGATTTCAGACAAGAGAAACACACCAAGTCTGGATCAGCAGCCTGACCATGGAGGCTTGAGTCAGCTCAGCTTCAGCAGCATCCTTTCACAGACGCTCCAGAGTCCGGAGCTCAACGGCCAAGCTGAGCTCCTCACCGCCACAGACTCTTTGGGTCAGACCTCAGCAACAGAATCCAACCTTTATCCGCTTATTGAGAAAATGTTCTTCATCCTCAACACCCTGAACTCAAGCATGACCGAGCTGCACAGTAAAGTGGACTCGTTAACCCTGGAAGTCGTGCGGATAAAGAAGCAGATCAAACCTACTGAGAGGACGGCAGACTTCCAGCCACCTCCCGAATATCTCCTAACGAACGATGAACTCAATCAGCTGATGGAACACACATCCAGCGCCGGCGAGCTCAGCTGCCAGCTGCTTGTCCACCTTTTTCCAGAGCTATTCAAAGCCAAGGAGTGCCCCAATGACTGCATGGCAAGCAAAAGGAGGCTGGAATCTCTGCACCTGCAGCTGATCCGGAACTACGTGGAGGTTTGCTACCCCTCGGTGAAAAACAACAGCATCTGGCAGGAGGAGTGCCTCCTACAGATCAATGACTTCTTTAATCGCTTCTGGGCGCAGAGGGACATGGAAAGTGGCAGACTCATCAAGAAGCAGGGGGTCACCGGTAATGGGATGAAAGTGGAGCATCCTCAGACATATCGCATCATTAATGAACAGGGTCAGGAGGAGAATGTATCCCTGGATAACGAGCGGGGTAGCATACCGCTTTCTGACGATGGGTTAAATACTCGAGCTGTGGAAGAGCAGGACGACTTCTCCTCGCCTGAAGATTTTGTGATTTTCCTCATGCATCATCTCTTCCCAGAGCTTTTTGAAGAGGGGAAAACTCCTGAAGTGTTCAGCAGTTACAGTAACATGGGCCAGCTCCTTCTGGACTCAGACAAGATGGAAATCCTGAGGAAGTACATGGAAGCAAATTTCCCTGATGTGCCTGAGGACAGCTGGCTTCAGCTGTGCATTCAGCATATGGAAGACACGCTGGAGGGGCCGCACAGTAACGGGAATGGGAGTGAATCCGACAACGTCAACTACGAGGGCTATGACCTGGCGGGCTTTCGGGAAGACGTTCCTGTCATCAGGGTTCCAGAGGCCAGTGAATATGAAAGACCATGTCGCAAGTCCAAAAAGTCGCTGCTCACACCCGTGGATTTTGAAAATCTGAAGATTCCTCCACCTGACTTTAGCGTTCCCCAGGAGTGCATCTTATCCAGGGAGCAGCTGAAGAGCAACTACGAATGTAGCCTGTCCATTGGCAACTTTGCCTCCCGACTGCTGGTGCTCATGTTTCCCGAGCTTTTCACGCACAAGAACACAAGAAAGCAGTACAACTGCAGTGGTTCCCTAGGGAAAAAACAGCTCGACCCTGTGCGTGTGAATATGATCCGACATTACGTGCAGCTGGTCTACCCTCGAGCCAGAAACGACAGAGTTTGGATGCTTGAATTTGTGGGCAAACTCGATGAGAGATGTAGGAGGCGGGACACAGAGCAGAGAAGATCTTACCTGCAACAGCGCAAAGTTGGTGGCCAAGAGTTAGAGCAGGAATTCCTTTGCCAGGTCAATCACATCACTCCAGACAACACAAGAGAGGATTCAGACATTCCCTCTTTACCTCCTGAGAAAAGCAGCAAAGACTTCTGCAAGATTCCTCTCGACAAACTGTCCGTTTCCCAACCCGACTTCCCCGTCCCTCTCGCCTACCTGCTATCGGACTCTGAGGTGCGGGAAATCGTCCAGCAGAGCCTTTCCGTTGGGAACTTTGCCGCCCGCCTGCTGGTGCGCCTCTTCCCGGAGTTGTTCACCCCGGAGAACCTGCGACTCCAGTACAACCACTCGGGCGCCTGCAACAAGAAACAGCTGGACCCTGTCCGGCTGAGGCTGATCCGTCACTACGTGGAAGCGGTGTACCCCGTGGAGAAGATGGAGGAGGTGTGGCACTACGAGTGCGTGCCGAGCATCGATGAACGCTGCCGGCGGCCGAACCGCAAGAAGTGTGACATTCTTAAAAAGGCCAAAAGGTCAAACACTGTGTCGTAGTTGCAGTATTTTAGTTAGTCAACACGTATGAAATAATTGCTCAGTGTATAAGCTGAAACGACATTCTTAAGCTCATGTTTTATCTTTTGCCTCCAGCAGCAGATGTTTTAGGCTCTTTAGTTTTATTTTCTAATGTATTAATATCGTTGAACTGTTCTTGCTTATAAGTCAGAGCTGGCATAACTTGCTTAACACATTTCTTTAATTAATGTAGCCTTAAAGCCACCTTGTAACCACAATTGTAGCTACAATTAAGAGTCACACCATTTCTCTATGAACAGTAATTACTGATGTAGCATCATGCCACCACAGTTTTAATAACAAAGTACTTACAGGTCGGTCCATGAGTATTTTCACAAGAACATTTTTAAGCATTTCTTCTGTACATCACAACATTGGGTTCAAAATGAAGCAATTAGGGTGAGATTTAAGAAGTTTTTTCACATGTATTGCATCAAAACTAATTGTGCTTATTCACTAACCAGACCCTTTATTTCACCTTGCTAGTAGTGGGTTGGTTGGACCACTATTTGCTTCCAGAACTGCCTTAAATTCATTGTGCCACAGAAAACAATCTTATGTACAAATTTCAGCTCCACATCCCATTAAAAAAAGCATCCAAAAGATGTTAAATTGGCTTGGTAACAGGTGGCTGTGGAGCCCACTGGAGTACAGTAAACGCATTATGATCAAGAAACCAGTTTGAGATGATTTGAGCTCAGGTATGTGCTTCGTCCTGCTAGAAGTAGCTATTAGAAGATGGATAATCTGTAGTCATAAAGAGACATGGTCAGCAATAATACTCAGGTCTACTGTGGGGTTTAAACAACGGTCAATTGGTACCCAGTCACCCAGTTTGTGGCAAGAAAATATCCTCTATATCAATATACCATTGATCCGAAGGCAGGATGGATCCATGCTTTTATTTATTTTGACCCACCACCCAAAAGTCTCAGCCTTATCCAAAGCTCATTAGATAAGGCAACATTTGTTTTTGTCCAACATTGGCAAGCCTGTAAAAACTATCTCCTTCAAGGTTGGACGTTGTGAATTCAGAGATTGGTAGGTTGCATTTCTATCATCTCAAACCAGTCTGTCCATTCTCCCGTGACATGAACAAGTCACTTTTGTCCACACAACCTCCACTCTCTCAACCATGTGACTTTCAAAGTCACTAAAATCCCATTTCTTCCCCCATTCTGAAGCTCAGCTTGTCAAAATGCATCAACTTGCTTCCCTGTGACTGAGGTGAGGTTAAAAACTAGCAGCATGTAACAGCAGTTGGAACTGGTGTACCTAATAAAGTGGCTAATGAGTCCAACGTGACCAAGTTCATGTAGCTTATTTGACATAGTATTTCTAAAATACAGTCCAAACTAATCGCTTGTTCAATGATCGATCTTAAAACTCTGTGGTGGTGTACAGAAGCAAAGCTGCTGATTTTTGTCCTTGTCTGAATATTGATGGGCATTTGACTGTATATTAAGCCTTCTTATAGAAGTGTATGTTATACTGGTAATTTAACATGACAATTGGTCATGGTAACCTATTTCTAATAAACACAGTTCTAAAATGGAGGTGGGCCATTTTACTTATTAGAGCAAACCCATTAATGGTAAACATGTTTTGAACTTAAAGGTTAATTGATTTTTTAAAACTGTATAGTTCAATGCAAGATGTTTCCCCAGTGCTGAATGACAACAAGTAACGGTTTTAGATGCCTTCCCTAAAATGAGAAGGATTTGATAGCGATTAATAGATACAAGCAGCAGAACCATCCATTATCTTCTGCTTAGGTGAAGGTAATGGGTCCTGGAGGGAAACCTAGGAATGCTTCTTCAGCTCCTAAAATGAGTTCCCGAAGTGTTCAGAGGCCGGAAGAGATGGATGTAGTTGCTCTTGTAAATTATGGGTCTGATCCCAGAGGAACATACCTGGAAAACCTCCAAAGGAGGCATACAAATCCAATGTGAAACCACCCGGCTGACTCCTTTCATTGTAAATAAATACTCCTGTATCTGTAGATGGAACCACTACTTGACAACTTCACCCTTTTGGATCAACAACAGACCAGAGTAACGTCCTTAATCATGCATTTAAAAAAAACTTTTCAGTCTGTGCAAGTCCTACAGGAATTCAATCTAATTTAAACACCTCTAAAGAAGAGAGTATAATACATTAAAAGTTTACACCTTTAAAATGTAGCTTTATTGGCATATCTTACAATAGGGGGAAAAAAGATCACGACTCGTCTGCCTAACGTCTAACAAATAGACCTTTCACTGGAGGGCCAACACCTTGAGCTGAATTTAAATCCCACTCATCTGAACACTTATCCTTTTAGTTGCAGATTAAGTACAAGTTCATGCTTTGAAGGCTTCGTCCTTGGCAAGTTCCAGGCTTTTCCACCTCCTTATGGAAACTTTGTATTTATCTCCATCATTAGATTCACCTAAAACCCTTCTTAGGATGACTCTCATCAGAATGACGGTGTTTGCTTCTTGGTTCTCTGCCAACACAAGGTCCATGATGTCCCCAACTTTAACCTGAATAAACAAGAAAGTCTCATTTTTACAAAAGCCAGGGGGATCTGAGGAAAACATTATTCAACACGGAGTGACACGCACCGTTTTGCTTTTCTTGATTAGTTTCTGTCCGTTTAGTCTGAGCTTGTTGCTGTAGAACGCATCTTCGATTTTGCTGTTGTAAAAAGAAGAAAGTTAGTCTCCATTTTACAGGTAGTGAAAAATAAATGATCCATTTCAGATTTCTGACTTTTTCTCACACGTTTCAGATCAAACAAACATTATCAGCTATTGTTAATGGAAAAAGCTCCAACCTGGCCATATGTGAAGGAGCAATTGATGCTAATCTCTATAACTAATGAGTCTTTTACATCACTGTGGAGGAATTTCGAAAGGGTTTTGGAGCATGAACAGTAATTAAGGCTAGCCCACAACGTTAAAAATTTAATTTGAGTACAGACTCCCAAAACATCCTTTTTTTTTTTACCCATTCAGAAGTGGATTTACTGGTGTGCTTTGGATCACTGTCCTGCTGCATAACAAGTGTTTGAGCTTAAAGTGACAAACTGATGGCTGACTTTCTGAGAAAGCAGAATCCTTGGATCCATCAACTATGGCAGGATGTCAAGGTCCTGAAGAAGCACAGGAGCTCTATATCACTACATTACCATCACCCTCTTTTACTTTTTTATGCCGTGTTACTTTTACACCCAATTTAACAGGACACACACCTTTAAAAAGCTGAACCTCCATCTCATTAGTCCACAGAATATTTTCCTGTAAGTCTTGGGGATCATCGAGCGTGAGCTAAACAGAGACTACTTAGGCTGTTCTGGGTTGTTTTTGACCTGCTGGATGAGTTGTTAATGTGCTCTTGGAATTTTTTTGGTTGGCGGGCAACTCCTGCAAAGGTCCATCACTGGTCGATGACTTCGTTTCTTATCCTTGTCAAATTTCTTTAGCTCAATGTATTGCTTTATGAGGTCTTTTATCCTACTTCATGTTGTCAGACTGATTCTATCAAAGGTAGCTTTTTGATTCAACAGGTCAGGCAGTAACCAGACCTGGGTGTAGCTTGTGAAGCTAATCTACAAAAATGTGGTTAATCACAGTTAATTAATCAGATTACTGATTGTAGTAAATGATCAATTGAAAGCTGCGTTTTATATTTACTCAGATTGCCTTAGTCTGATTTTAAAATCTGATGATCTGAAACATGAGTGAGAAAAAAAAGGAACAGAAAAGTGTGTGTGTGTGTGTGGGGGGGGGGTTATTACAATGTAAACTTGGATACGTTTACCAGATATGCAAAATGAAGTCTCAATCCTCTGACTTACTTGCGTGCTAAATCCATACCAGCCTTAAAGACAACGTCATAGCGGAAAGACGGCACATATTTCTCCATGTCTTTATAGTCCTTAGGTAAATTAGGATCCACATCTTCATAATCACTCTCCTCAGGGTCATTTTCATCATCTACATCATCTTTCTCTTCCTGGGCTCTATGTGAAGGAGCTTTCCTTTTGCTTTTAAATCGCAGATGGTTCAAAGCCAAGGTCTTGATGGCAGGCCGCTGACCACCAAGTGCAGGGAAAGTTGAGCAGCCCCACAGTTGCCGGCTATGAATGGTCCTGGGGCACCACTCGGTCCTCCTCGGTCCATAACCAGCTGCTAGCAGGTGACGAGCGTTCAACCGTCCGACCTGCCTCATAGCGAGTACCTGCAGCACCAGGTTCTGCATGCTTGTGTTCCAACCTGTCACTGGAAAAATAAGCAAAATTCAGAAAGGATCACAGTGAGATATACAATTTTTACACTGCCTAGGTTGCTGATCTTGTGCTGAACCACTTACTTTCCTCTTTGAGCACTGATTTTTAAACATGTTTTTGTAGCGTCCTTTGGCTTCCTGTCCATATCAAGATCCGGCTTCAATGTTATCGAACATTTTTTTCAGTACTTTTAGACCACTAAGCTTCAGCCAATCCATTAAGGTCCACAAATCAAATGTTATTGGACATTCCCAGGCCTAAACTCAAAGACAGAAAAGAAATAGCTCTCTCAGTGCTTTGACCTACACCAATATAACAGCCTGTCTCCACCCTTTACACTTGCAGTGTGCGGATCTTTTTAAAGTAGCTCCATAAAACTTATTTCTGACCGAAACCTGTTGAGCATTATCTTTTTTGCAGGCTGTTACTGCAGAAGTTTATTTCATTTACTTTTTAATTTTGCTTTTTTTGTTTTAATGTAGATGTTTCTTCTGTATTGTGGCGATCGGGTTATGTTTTTTTTGTATTACTTTTTTAGTTAATTCTTTTGCTGTTGCTGTTGAATAACAGAGTAAAAAAAAAATTCTTCAAGATTATTGTGTTAGAAGCAAGAACAATGGGAAAACATAAAGATTTGAGCGAATTTGGCTTGGACCCTACGGGCTGCATGGGCATCTCTCTAGCTCAACAACCTGCTACCTCGGAAACAATCTGGTAACTAAAAGACCATCGAAATCTCATGAACGTTTTTCAGATGTGCCGACAGGCAGGTCGATGAGATTTAATCGTGCGGTTTTTTAAACCACGATTAGCTCTATTTAGTTTAAGAACATAATATCATTTTGTAAATCTATTATTTTGTACTTTTAAGCAACATTCAGGTAAAATATTTCTAAAAACAAGTGTCCAAAAATCTACCTTTAGAACTCCCTTCAAAATAAAAGCCTCGCATGTATCTATCAAGGTTTGTGTCACTAATGTCAAACATTTTCCTCCATATTCGTCAACCAATTACTTAGAACAATTTCAATAATTATTCAAAATAAGCAACAATAGTGATTGAACGCAGATGTCTGAAGGTGACCGATTTATTTTGGAAATGCTACCGGAAGTTGCCTGTTTGTTAGCAATCCGTCAAAACAGCAAACCTAAAATAATTTGCGTTGTTGCGTTTTCTTACCCTGGCTAAAGTCTGTGTAGTTTTTACCCTAAAATCTAAACGTTTTGCAGTCAGCTGCATGTTAAGTAAATCGCTTAAAGCAGAAGCGGGTACGGTTAGCTTAACGAGTCTTTACTCGTGGCGCCCCTAGATTACACGTGCAATCCAGGAGTTTTTAGCATACAAATAACAATTTAACAGCATTTTTTAATAGTTTAACCTGTCATTTTGTGGCACAAACTCACCTAAGGAATAACCTTTCATTGCTCTGCGTTTCGTCTACTTTTGTGAGTCTGGTATTTGTAGCCGGAGTTTTGAAGCTACTGCCACTTATCGCTTGGACGGAGTATTACAGTTTTCATCAAGCGGACACGGCAAATCTCTTTCTTACAGAAGCACTAAAATATTTAAAATCCTACAGTATAAATTATAAAGTGGTGTTTAAAATATGTCGTATGAATCCTTCCACTGTTTAGGTTGGATCTCTTGCAGTCAGACATTTACAAACACTCAATTTGGGCATGGATGTCATATTTATTTTAATCTTTCAATAATTCATTTGAACAGTCACCAAAATGGAAGATTAGACTAGGCTATACAACATGCAAAAACAACGATTATTAAAATCAATATTTGGATGTGCAGCTATGAATTTATCATGGATTATCTATTCCCGACGGACCTAAAATTATACATACAGGCTTAAATATTAATTTAAACCCCCACTATTAATTGTTTACATGTCACTTAGCAAGTTTTGACCTCAACCACGTCCCTTTTTGTAACCCCAAAAGGAGCTTTTGGTAAAATTCTGGCAGGACGTTTGATCACTGTACTTCCAATAACTCGTAGAGGTCAATTGATTAGTGTCATAGATTCGGCATATTGCACAGATTCATTTTCAATAGAGTTTAGTTCAGTTCTATGGGATAACTACCAGAAGTCTAATAGCCTCCTTTAGCAATACCAAGATCCTATCTTGATACCCTGATGGAAATACCCAGTTGTGCAAACCACCAATCTGTTGTTTTGAGACTAAACTGAAGAATTTGAAATACCCCTTTTTTCTTCATTATACAATCTTCTCGTTCAACTCAGAACTAAAAGAAAGCCCCATATAATGCTACCCTCAACATGCTTGACAGCTGGTGCAGTGTTATTGTTAGATTTAAAAGCCACAGTTTGTTATTGTTCTTGTCATTTTGACCAAACAGCTCAATCTTTGTCCAGTCTGACCACTAAACATTTTATCCTAAATGAATTTGGCTTCTTAATATAGACAGCTTTTAGTCTAGCTTAAATGTGTGGACTTTGGAGCAGGGGCACCGTCTCAGCCCATACTTATGTAAAACCGGGTTCACTTCCATGACACTTGTGTTCCAGCAGCTTCCAGTTGATGGCAGACTTAAGCCTTGGTTATTCCTGGGTAGTTCTGCAATATTCCAACCTCAAGTTTCTCAAACAGATGGTAAATGGACGGCCTGTTGCTACTCAAAAGTAATTTCTGTACAAACCAAAATATTGTCTTCTAAAAACAGAGTTGCATTGGAGAATATTTTGAAAAACTTTCAGAATAGATGTTACTAAATGCCTGTGAACCAACGGGTGCTTGTAGCTACTTCTTTACCTCTAAACTACTGATCAACAAGCCCAACTTCATTATATGTTCCAGTTGCAAAGCTAGAAAACCAGTAGTAGTTCAATAACAAGCTATCTACTATTAGCAATACAAGCTAATAGTAGTGTTTTTATCTGGTTTTTGATTCAACATGTTCACAAATAGCCTACTTAGAGATTGAACAGTACTGCATGTGTAGAAGATAAGACACAATCCCTAAGAAGTGCAAAAAAACATTTTATTACTACAGCTATCAGTACATCTTTTTAATAAATGGCGTCCATCTTGGATTGTGAGGTTGTGTTGGTGAGAAATCTCTGGATTTTCACTTGGAGTTTTGACATCAATGGACTTTTACTCTATTTTTGGATACTGTGACTTGGACATTTACACTTCTCGGTACAAATGTAATGCACAAATTAACAGCATCCTTTGACAAATAAATAATGCCACTACATAACAACTATTGGGTTTTATTTGCTTCCTTTTATGTACAAGAAAAAAAAACTATAAAAGTCAGAGTACTATGGTGATATTTGAAATCTTTTGTTTTTACTGAGATTGTAATTATTATGAAAGTTTAGAGTCAAAAACCGGATACATTTTTGTTCTTCTAAGGGTACAGCTTGGGTATTGTTCTACAAAAAGTGGTGTTGTGAAGTGGTGCAAAGTGGTGACAGATCAGAAAATCTTGTACTTGTGTACAACTGTTTCAACTGATTTTCTTTGACTCTGCAGTTGTTTAGATATCTCTAAAAGACTATGTCAAAAATTCTCCATCTTAGACCTTGATTGAGTTTCTCAGACATTCCCATTGTTCTTCTGAGTATTGGTCAGTCCAATGAGTTCTGTCAAGTAAATATTTTAAAGCTGTTGAAGGAAAACTACTAGTTGCAGTCAATATGATTTTTTTCTCAAAAGGTGATCATGTATTCAGTTTCAATTCAGTTTATTTGTATAGTGCCAATTCACAACACATAATCTCAAGGCACTTTACAAGAAAAGTAATTTCAATTAAATCATACATACATTCCAATTAAACCTTCAGTTCATTATTCCAATCAGATTAAAAGTTTTCTATCTAAGGAAACCCAGCAGATTGCATCGAGTCATTGACTTGCCATATTCACGCCTCCTGAACGAACATGTAGCAACAGTAGACAGTCGCCTGCATTCTGTCGTTGACTTCACAGCAATCCCTCATACTGAGCAAGCATGTAGCAACAGTGGAGAGGAAAAACTCCCTTATAACAGGAAGAAACCTCCAGCAGAACCTGGCTCGAGCCATCTGCCATGGTCAGTCTGTCCTCCAGCAGTCTAAGCCTACAGCCACATAACAGGATGCAACATTACCATCTGAAATTGTTTTAGCAATATTGTGTTGGTCTTAGATTTACAGTAATACTCAAAGGTCACAAACAATAAACTAAAACACCAGTAACTTTTTTTAACCACACAACGGGAGAGACCCGGATATTTATTGCCGTTTTAATTTTTCCAGCATTTTTTGCAGATTTCAATGCATGTTGTCATGAGCAACTTTGTTATTAATACAGCCCATATTATAATACCAACAATGCCAATTTAAAATATTCACTCGCTTTTGTTTTGTGTAAATAATTTAAATTAACATTCAGCTCCACTATGTGTTATAATGTCTAATTGCATCATGTGCATAATACTGGTGTCACTATACTGAAAACAATGAAAGAACAAGATGGTATGTGCTTGAATGCATACAATATGTCTCTATAAGATGCTTTAAAAAGTCCATATTGTAAGATTAGTTTATTTTTGCATGTCTTAATGTAAGTGCATTGATGTTTTTGCATAAACGGCCTGTAAAACCCACTAAAAAGACTCCTTAGACATTCCAGAAAAATGAAAGGCCAGAAGTCAAATTCTCCTTTGGCACCATGATGGTACATCTTTGTGTTCTCCTGTGACATTAAAATGTAAAAATCACCATTTTACAGGTTAAAATGAAGCATTATTCATTTACTACACACAATGGACATACAATTAATAATGCTGGTGGTTTACATTCATGTATGTTTTATGGTTGTTAACACAGTGTCTCAGCAGTAGGAGAACATGCAAAGTAATCTTTGTCTCACACCATGTTTCGATATGTTGGTTCACAGATAAAACCCATCTGTTCAAATGTTCTGAAGGTTCACGGTAAACCAGTCTTTTATGTCCACCTGATCGGTTTGTAGCACAAGTTGTCAGCTTCTGTTGTGGCAGTAGACAGCAGAAATTATAGTAAAGACAAAAATATTCAGACTATGCATGTTTTTGTATGAATATGTGTGATTCTGAAGATGGAGTCTTTATGATTGCATTCAGCGGCTCAACATCAAAACGCTCTTCAGTTCTAAGGTTTTACATATAGTTTAATTTTTAAAATGATCTGGTCATTGCTAGGTTCTAAATTTAGCAAAAAGATCTCAAGCCAATTGTCAAGCATGGTGGAGAAGGGTTGATGATTTGGGGACCTTGAGGTCACTGAATTGACCATAAGAAGGGACCTAAAGAAAGCTGCACTGAATCTACAAATGATAATGAACTGAACCAACATCATATAGAAGAGTGGGCTACATTTTCTTACAATATAAGATTCTGAGATAAAGACAGACAGAGTTATGTTTATTTTTTTCCATACAGCCTTTCCGTTTTGGCTTCTTCTTTGTTTGACAAATGATGTTAGCGAGAAATCTGTTGTGTGTTTTTGTACACTTAAGGATAGATGTAAATAACCTTAGAATCTGATTCAGACCAGATCATTTTTAATATATCCTGATATGTAAAACACTACAACTATAGGAGAGCATCTTCTCCTTTTACCATCACTGAGTCCTTCAGAAGCTGCTATTTAGCACCAGCAGCAGAAAACCTTAAATAACTGTGGTATCCAGTTATTCAGATCCATCAGTCTGTGTGATGTTAATCTGAACAGTTAGCGGTGAATCGTATCTTTCCCACAAAAGAAAAGTTTAAATTAAACTTCAGTCTGTTGTCTGTTGATGTAAAAGGTTTTCTGGAAAACCAAGGGTGTTGATGTACAAAATGACTTATAGCACTTTAGAACAATGAGAAATGCTTTATCATTAAGTGATGAATTGTCCTGATGATTTTGGAGCTCTTTGTATTGATCAGCGTCTCTGTGATGAGCATAAACATTTTATTTAGTTATTCTCCTCATTATCCTCCTCGTTATCGGTGTTATTGCTGTAATCACGTGTCTGCTGAAATCTGCCCTGATTTTATCTGTCTTATTACTTCAGGACCATTTGCTTTGCTAAAACATTGTGAGGAAACATGAGAGATGTTATCCCTCCCGCCTGATGAGGTAACTGAAGCTTCAGGTTTTCAATGGTCTATTCAGATCTCCAAAGGTATGGCGATGATGTACAGTGTAACAGTCTTGGTTGTCCCTGGAAGCTAATCTGATTTTGTTGTACTCTTTCTTTCGCACCAGTGAACCACTCTTATTGCTTAGTCAGTTCACACAGTCAAAACTCAGACAGTCTTTTCTGATTTTATCACTTTTTCTGACTTCTTTGCTCTCTTAGTTTCTGATATTGATGGTGAATGCATGCTACAAAGGCGTTGCTGTGTTTCTCAGCGGTCGTACGTTCATAAAGAAGTCTCCACGCAGGATCCATTTCTGTGGAAAGATCTGTGGTTGTGGCAGTTCTCGCTGCAGTGGACGATGAGCACAGGGTAGCATAGGGCGTCGTCGTAGTGAGGAGGCTCCTCTTCGTCTGTGGCGAGGCGTTCGGACAGGCACCGTGTGTTTTCGCTGGGGCTCTCCTGGTCATCCAAGCTGCCACTCCTCCAGAAGCAGCTTCGCTGTGAGCCATAACGGCGAGCCAGGGAGAAGCGACTGCCGCTGAAGGGGATGCGGGAGCTAGCACCAGTGCAGATGCTGAGGGCGCTTCTGGAGAACACAGAGGAGCAGCTGATGGCCCGGTGGCAGCGCTCACAGTTCTGACGAGTCCCGCTGAAGCTGTTGGGACACTGGGCCAGATCCATCAGACCGGCTTCTGAGTAACTGGGAACCAGCTGCTGGTTGGAGCGAATGTGCCACTCCAACTCAGTGCTGTCGATAGTGTTGACGCGTGGGATGCGGCGCCAATATGGTCGATCGTCACACGGGGTCACAGGAAGGTAATCATGCCCAAACAGCTTTTCAACACGATAGTGAACATATGCAGTGCAGTATTCAGTGAAGACTCTGAGAGGCCAGGAGAAAGTGAGGAAGGATGCAACCCAGAACACATACTGGGACAAGTACCAGGGATGGTGCTCTGGGTCAGCCAGCACCATGACGTACTCCTTCAGGTCAATATTTTTCAGGTGCATGCCCTCTCTGGCTTCCATGTAGTCATCCAGGCCCTCATTGTCAGTGAAAAACCTGGCTCTCTGTGTCAGGTACGAGTTCTCAGACTCTACATTGGCAAAGCTAAAGCACTTTGTGAATCGCATTTTTGTGAGAGGAGACTTCTCCAGGCCCAGAAGCTGTTTGGAAACATCTTTGACTCCGCAGTGACCATAGTCAAATTCAGCCTCGGCCACGTGTGTGTTCACACGCTCGTGGTACACCTGGGTGCTGGTATAAGCATCTCCGTTTCGATAGCGTGTGACCTGTCGCGTTCTGCGCACATAGTGGTAGCTGATGGCCTTCCACCAGATGCAGGGCTTTGCTTGCTGCATCCTCTGGATGCGCTCGTAGATGCCCTCCACGTCCACTTTGTGCTGCAACTCGTTCTTCACGTGGCAGTGCCAGCACTCCACTAGATACACCAAGTAGAGCATGCCCAGCAGGGCGAGGGGAATGTAGATGTATCCGTCGGAGCAGGGGCTGTCATGGTACATCATGGACTTCCCTTTGAAGGCGCTGTCAAAGGTGAGCCGGGTCACCTTGGTGACGTGGCACCAGACCATAGCCCCCATGCAGCCATACATAAGAACAGACAAGAGGAGGCATTTCCAAAAGCTCTCCCGACATAAGGACTTGCTCAGAGATTGCTTCAATGGTCTTTGCTGTGAGAAAACAAATGAAACAGAGCTCAAGTTATAACAAAATAACCAACAACCCAGCAATTCTGAACTGCTTGCTGCAATAGAAAAAAAGTTCAGATATATTTTACATTCATGAATGATTTACACTTACTGGTCACTTCATTGGGTAGACCTGTTCAATTGCTTGTAAACACAAACAGCAAATTAGATAATCACACTAAGTATCAACTAAGTATATTCAGACATCTGGACCTAGTGACCACAAACTGGTGGAGGTCAAACCGAGCATTAGCATGGAGAAGAAAGGGGATTTCATTGACTTTGAATCTTGTATGTTCACGCGGGCAAGATGGGATGGACTGAATTTTTCATAGACGGCTCACAACTTGTGATTTTCATGCACAGCCATCTCTGATTTAAAGAGAATTCTCAAAAAAAGAGAATATATGCAGTGGGCAGCAGATATTTGGATGAAATTGTCCTGTTTATGACAGACATCAAAGGAGAATGGACAGACTGGTTCGAGACAGTAGAAAGGCAACAGTAGTCCTAAGAACAACTCACTGTACCAAGAGTATGTGGACTACCATCTCTGAATGCACAACATGTTGAACCCTTAAACAGACAGACCACCACAGCAGAAAACCGTGCTGTGTATCACCTCCCAGCTAAAACCAGGAAAATGTTGTCTGGATCAGTTTGTCTCCCTTTTAGCTTCAACAGTCTGGTAGGGTCAGACTTTAGCCTAAGCAACAAGAACGCATGGATCCATCCTGCCTTGCATTAACGATTCAAGCTTCTGGTGTTGAAGAAATGGTTTGGAGGATCATTTCTTGGCCCACTTTGGGCCCCTTAGTACCAGCTGAGCATCATTTAAACACTGGGTATAAGTATTGATGATGACCATGTTCATAACCTCAGCACACTCAACTTCTCTGATGGCTACTTCCAACATTATAATGCAATATGTCCAAAAGCTCAGCTCATCTCAAACTGCTTTTTAAAACAAGACAATGAGTTCACTCTAGTCCAAAGGTCTCTATATAGTCTGTAGAGACCTTTGACGCTATCAAGTCAGCATGGGAGAAAAAAGTCTCTAAACAATGGGCCACCACATGGCTCTGTGGTAGAGCAAGTACTCTGTCTATTACATCAGTCGTCCACACTTCTATCCCAGTTTGGCTCCCAGCCTCGGGCCACTTCCTGCATTTCTTCACCCTTCTCTCTCTGCCCTTTTTCCTGTCAGGTTAATGTCAAGTAAAGGACACGAGTGCCACAAAATGTTGGAAAATATCCCCGAGGTATGTATGCAACAAAAAATAAAAATGTAGGAAGATGATCTCAAGCCAGAAGATGGAAACAAGGTGTACCTAATAAAGTGACCACTAAGAACAGAAACAGTCAACAGGAACAGAAAAAATAAAAGCTTTGCTAAAAAAGTGAGAAAAGACATCTTTACCTTCTCGAAACAACAAATAAATGTGGTTGAGACATGAAAGGCTTAAGAAGATGTCTAGTGATGCGTTTGAAAAGTTGTGAGGGTAAATCAGGCTTCCGCCTGACTTCATTTCTCTTTTTTTGGACAAAATGTGGACTTATGTGGAGAAAAAGCAATTTTTTAGAACATATTTTTTCACTTTTTTATTTTATTAATTGTCTTGTTTCTGTGGCTTTTTATTTTGACTTTTTCCTCTCAACTTTTTCCTTTTTTTGGTTCCTTGCTGGTGTTTTCAGGTATTTTCTTTCAGTTGATTTCACTTTGCACTCCTTTCTCATCTTGTTTCAGTTTGCAGGTTACCATATTATGGATTTTTATATCTTGTCTCACAGTCCTGGTATACTAAGGTCACTCTGTCCTGCAGGCTTTGGGTTTGGGTATATATCTTCTTTAACACGCCTGAATCAAAGGAATGAATTACTCATTATCAAGCATCTTGCCATCTTGTTCATGGGTAATGCCAGGATGGAGGGAAATGGATAGAGGGATCGAGGCTTTGTCTGCAGAAATGGAGGTGCTGCGCCAATCTGTCATAGTGAAAAAAAGACCCGAGCATAAAAACCAAAGCCATCAATTTTCTGGTTTATCTACAGATCCTGGATTAAAGAGCATGAAATAAAATTCCTCTGTAGGGAGGCTGGGCTCTGCCTTGGAGATAAGGCAAGGGGTTGAGAGTAGCTGCTGCTCCTTCACATCAAACGGAGTCAGCTGAAGTGGTTTGGGAATCTATTCAGGATGGCTCTTGGGAGGCCTCCTGTTTCTGGAAGATCTCACTGAAAAGAGGCCCCTGGCAGACCAAAACTCATATCGTCCACCTGGCTTGGATGAATGGATCATCAGCAGTTTCTACAAAGTCTGGTAATTAATTTAAACCAGTTGTGTCTTAGCAGGGAAACTAATAAAAGAGTCAGAGAAGTGAGTCCAGTTTGTCAAGTTTCAGTTTATCTCTAGCAAATATTATAAAACCCAAAGACCTTCTTGTAATCTAAAAAAGGTATTAAGTAGTGCGTATTTAATAAATGTCTCACCCAATGAATGCTGGAGATTGCCCCTCATGACCCCGCAAGAATAACTGGGTACAGCCAGTGGATGTATTTGTTCCCTTTAACTCTGATACCCTAAATAAAACCTTAACCAAACACGGTAATTTATCTCAGCATATATATATATATATATATATATGAGATATATGGTTCTGTGAATTATTAAGAGAGTGCCGTGTAGAATTTAAAAGTAGGTTTGAGTTATTAAGCAATATCCCAAGCTTTATATCTCTGTTCTATCTATCTATCATCTGACATTGAAATTGAACAGTCTGGTATAGCTGCAAATTGGCCACCTAAACTGACAGGCCAGACAAGAAGAGCAGCTGCAAAGATCCACAACTAAGATGGCAGAATCTGTCAACAGGCGGACTATTTGTGATGCACTGCACACAAGGCATGGCGGTGGCTTCATTATGATGTGGAAATGTGTTTTGCAGCAGAGCTAGAACAGTTAGTCAAAGTTGATGGAAATATGAATGACACTAAACACAGGGCAATCTGGAAGCAAACTTATAAGAAGCCACAGAAGACTTGAGTTGAGTTTCTCCTTCCAGCAGGAGAACAACACTAAACATTCAACCAGAGCTGCAACTGAATAGTATGTATCAAAGCATAGCCATGTGTTAGAATGGCCCGATCAAAGTCCAGACTTAAATCTAGTTGAGAATCTGCTAATATGAAAATGAAATACGAAAACATTTTTTTTGCAGACTCTCCATCCATTAAGCTATTTGGCAAAATAAAAAAGACGTCACAACATGTCTGTCTTGGACAAGAAAGCTGGTGGAGTCATACTGTAATACTTTAGCATGGCACTGTGTGCTGGGGTTTCCAATAACATCTGCAGCTTGCATAAAATAAACGAAAAAGATGCTGAAAATCTCCTTGTAGATTTTGCCTTCTTTTCACGGATGTGGCTGTTTTTCAGAAACTACAGGCCTACTACAGTAGCCTACAATAAGGTGATAGACAGGTAAGAATGCTACCTGAACACCTTAACTCGTTTTCAGTGAAATCGACAGTAATAGCCTGATACTGAAGAAATCTCCACATGGAACACCATGTGGCCTGGAAACATCTGCAGGACGCACACATGGCACATGCAATAAAAACCCTGAGAAGCCCATCGATATAAGAGACCCTCACCTCCTCCCTGGTGTCCTCCTCGTAGACAGTGGTGGTGCTGCTTTCACTCGCTGTCGCAGCCGAGGCTGGGGGAGACATGGTGACCGACAACAATGCAAGGCGTGGAGTGGGATCAAGCAGGGATTTCGCTACCTTTCATCTGGCTCTGCAGCGCTCTCATCCCACACGAGCCGCCGCGTTGGACCCGCGATCATCCGGAGACATTTCCGAGAGGAGAGTCCAAAACAACAGCGTTCCTGTGGAGGCTGGGAGGAGGAGGAGGAGGAGGAGGAGGCGGTGTTCCTGCAGCATCCTGTCGGTGCTCTGCCTCAGTTGTCAGTGCCGCAGTGACATGATGGGAGATGATGCCGGATTAGCTGGTCGTCATTACGAACGGATGGTGCCCTGCCCCTCGGGGCCCGCTCTAGTTCCACCGTGCAGCGGGGAGACGGGGCGTGGGTCCGCTGTCCACGGTGCTGCCTGGCTGCCTAACTGAGGCAGGTGGGATGTTGCTGCAGAAATCCACGGCTTAAAGGGAAAGTCCAACGAACTTCATGCTGACGGATCCAGTTTGGTTTATTAATACAGGTACATCTCAAAGAATGTAATATACTACTTCAAAATCGTATGTCAGTAGTTCAATTGAAAAAGTAAAGCTCACATTTCAAATATGTTTATTACAGGGACTAATATATTTCAGGCGTTTATGCTGTTATTTGTATGATTATGGCTGACAATTACTAAATAAATAAAAAATAAATCAGTTTCTAATTATTTTTTTTATATTTGAATGTGACCAACATTCAAACTTTGAATGTAATATGAAAAAAGACCGATTTCATTTTTTATTTTTTTTATAACCTTTATGTCATGGCCTACAATTGTCTGGCAGACATTCAGGGTAACCCACAAAAGGTCATTGCTATTCACAGAGAGGTGTATGCCAGCATGATATATGGAAAATTGAGTGGAAGGAAAAATTGTGGTTAGGAAAATTGCTTAAGCAACAGGGATAACTTGATGCATAGAACTTTGATTTTGTGTTTTTGTCACAAATCGGTTAAAATTGGTTAACTCTTTTGTTTTGCTTTCTTCTATCTGTGTTCTGTAGTCATGTATTGTTTAAGATTCAGCCTTTGGCTCTAGTTTTTAGTTTTTCCTTGAGTTTTTAATGTTGTGTCTATTAGTAATTTTCTCTGAGCCCCTCAGTTCCAAAATCCTCTCACCTGATATACTTCCATCCATCGTCTATATCTGCTTCTCCCTGCAGGGTTGCAGAGAGCTGGTGTCCATCTCCAGCAGTCTGGGCGACTGGTGATGTAAACCTTGGACAGGTAACCAGTCCATCACAGAGACACACAGGATGTGCACTCATACGTACGGGCAATTTAGAATGTTCAGTTGACGTAGCAGTCATGTTTTTGAACTGTTGAAGGAACGCAGAAAAACCCCACGCATGCAAACTTCATGCAGAAAGACCCCACATTCGAAGCCAGAACCTTCTTGCTGTAAACAACAGTGCTCCTGCAGCCTGCCCACCCAATATCCATGTATTGAATTACTCAACAGTCTTAAGTCTAACGTTAGGTTTTCTTTCCCTCCTCAATGGATTCTTTCTGCTGTGTACCCAAGATTTCATTTCTCAGGGATCATTCAACATATTAGTATAAAAAAAGACATGTAAGAAACCACCATATAGATCTAGGATAAAAGAAAACTGGAAAGATGTAAAGTGAATTATCTCACTTCAACATTTCAACAGCTTGTGGCAGAAAGCTGTAACAATCTGGTGATTGTGTTATTTGCAATGTTGCAGCAGTTTAAAAAATAGAGAGTGCCAGGAGTTTCTGACCATACTTAGTGCCACATTCCTGCAGCGGCTCTGAAACAGATTCTGGAGAGAGGACAGGAACACTCCATCAGCTCCCATAACTTTCCCCCGCAGGACTGTCTTTGTCAGCCACATTGCACCTGGAGTCAAGGGCAGTCTGAGTCTAAAAAATGAGCCCTGGATTTTCTTCTGAATAGGCCCAACAACTGCCACCAATAGAGTTGCCCTGGTTTCTGCTTTTCTCACAATATGAAACCGCTTGATACTTGCATGTTTTGAGGTGGGGTGGTGGGAGGTTTCAGCAAGCATATGGAGGCTGCAGCTACAATTCCAGCAAAAGAAGGGGAGGTGGAAAAAAATGCACATCACACTCGTCAGATTTGTTTTTAATTGAAAAGCATGTTTAATCTCCCTTACACGGCACAATTATGCACTATAAAGTCCCCCTGAAATACAATCATCTTTGTGGTAGCAACATGAAAAAATGTGGAAAATCTCAACGGGTATGAAAAGCTTTTGCACTGTAATTTCAATGATTTGTCATATTGGAGCTTTTTCTACAGAAACTAGGGTGTTACTCTGGCCGGTCAAGGTGAGAACCTGGGTCATCAGTTCCAATTCTCACCCAAGGTCATGAGACATGGGTCGTGACTGAAAGAACGAGAGATTCAAGCGGCTACACCCTTTTTTCTTAGTAGGTGGTGGAGATAAAATGACGGGTTTATCTGTCCCTACTCTTTCACATCACAAGTATCCAATCATGGTGGTTCTGGCATTTCATCAGGTTCTGGCTTTTCATTTCATCCAGCTGGGGCTGGAGATATAATGACAGCATGATTACATGTTTTTTAGATGATTTTCAAATCAAGCTAAAAATAAATTAAAAATGCAATGAGATAGCTGCAAATGTCTTTCAGGTATCGCCACTAGTTTTCCAACCAGATTGTGACCAACATTGCAATCAATGTACATTATATGGCCCTGCCAAGAAAATTATATGTAATTTGTGTAAAACATGGGTTTGATCAGTAAATCCTCATTCATGTCTTTTTTTTAACTTGCTTAATTAAAATGATTGAAATTAACAGTGAGAAACTTCATCCTGTCATTCTTTTATTCTTTATACCCAATTGTTATTGTTACTCATACAACAATGCATTTCGAAGATAAACTATTTGACAACACTGGTTTACACAAGTTTCATGTGCATGTTTTTGTAAAGCTTTCCAACCCCAATCCAGAGATAATGCCAAAAGGGCAAAATAATAATAATCACATTCAATCAGCATGATTACAAAATGTTTACAAAACCATTTCAGACATATCCTATGTGACAACATTTCATGACGTTCAGTCCACGTTCGGTTTAAATTTTACAAAAAGAAACCATTATAAAAAACAAAAAAAGTATTTTCTAAAACGCCTTTTGTATCTCTGAGCAATAAGAAAACATCTTTACTTAAAAAGCATCGGGTCAAATTGAGTTGATTAAAGATGAGTTGGACCTGTTTGCCTTGTATAAAGCCCAGATGACTTTCAATATAAACTGAAGAATTAAACTGAACGAAAGGAAGATTTTCAATCAGCAGCAGGTTCCTTTTTTTAAATATATATCAGCATTTTCTTAGAAAAATAATATAAAATAAATGTTTATATCCATAACCCAGATTATGTGTGGAAATTATTCTGATTAGATATAATGATTGATTAACATTTTTAATATTATGATAAGGCTTCAAGCAATTGATATTGTGGTATTTAAATTATTTCTTCATCTCTGTCTTATTCAGGTATGATGCTAAAATGTTGAGATATCAGCATCACAAAATAAGTAAGTTTGATTCACAGTCATGCAAAAAAGACTGGTATGCAATAATGATCTACTTAACATTAGTTAAATACAACCTCAGTGAAAAAAACACAACTGACATTATTTAATAAATACACATTTTAACACAAACATGGTAAATGTGTGTGCTAAAAAAAGCTAAGAACACCCTTAGTACTTCCATCCAGGTGCTCCTAATCAAATTCATCCATATTTTCGCTTACGCAACAGAAACCACCTCAGCCCCCCCCTAACCCCTTTCACTTCTATCCTTGTTCATGGCTTCACCACGGCTCACACAGATTACTGCAACCCTCTTCTTTTTGGTCTTCCTCAGAAATCCCTCCATAATCTTCAGATGGTTCATAATTGAGCAGCCCGCATTATAACCAAAACCCCCTCTGTCCAGCTCTACATTGCGGTCCTTCAGCAGCTGCACTGGCTTCTGGGTAAGTCAAGAATTGAAATAAAAATGTCTTCTGTACACATTTAAAACTATTCACACCCTCGCCCCTCCTTATCTGTCAGATCTCCTGCACATTGCCACTCCCTCACCTCACTGTGTCTTCCATCTGTCTCAGCACCATGTGGAGTTCAGCCACTCTGCTCCCCAAATATGGAACTCCCTCCTGCCAGACATCCATACTATTGACTCTCTTCCTCTGTTTAAACAAAGACTCAAAACTTACCTTTTAAGAAATCTTACTCTTTCTTAAACAGGGTGTCAACACAATGCCAGGATGGAAAGATATCAGCAATGACCTTAAAGGAGCAGCTGTTGCTGCTCATGTTTCTGGGAAGGCTTACAAGGTCATTTTGGTTCATAATTCAACAGTGAAGAAGATTATTAATGTCTCCAAAAAGACTATGGCAATGAATGAAACATAAAATCTAGAACAATATCCTTTGTACAGATAAGACCAGAGTGGAGATGTTTGGCCATAGTGCACAGCACCACATTTGGAGAAAATCAAATGCAGCATATCAGCACAAACACCTCTGTCACCAGCTGTCTAGCTCGGTGGTGGATGAATAAATATCTGGACTTGTTTTGCAACCACATGATCTTGTTACCTTGCAGTAAACCATTTATTTTTCTGTATACTGAAGTAGTCTTAAGTCAAATTTGAGACCACCGTTCCGATAGTTGAAGCTTGGGCCAAAATGACTGAACAGCAGGACAATGATACAATCCCAAGCAACAAATCTATAACAGAATGGCTGAAAAAAAATGTAAATAATCGGCTTAAAATCTCAACATGTTGGACGTCCTGTGGTGGGATCTCAAGAGAGCTCTGTGCAGGAAGTACTAAAGAGTAATGTTGTGAACAAGAATTGGGAAAAATACCTCCACAAAGACATGAAACACTGCAGGTCTTTGATAGGGTGTACTTAGTTTTTTTTTTTCCAGCTTTTCCATTTTTGCTAATAAATGTAAATAAATAGTGATAGTGTAGAGTCTCTTGTTTGTTCTTGTGCACTGAAGGTAATAATTATGTAATCAAGTAACTAAATCCTGATGAAAACCAGACCAACCTTAGAACTGAAAATGGGTATACTTTCTTTTTAAGATGACAACTAACTCATCTCATCCTGTTTGAAGTACTTTAACAAAGATAATATTCCACAATTATCCATAAAGAGTTGCTCTTTTCATTGTATCAGAGGTGATAAGAGAAGTATCCGAATATTTAAAAAGGGCATTCCTTGACATGAAGCATCACTCCTTTTCCCAGGGTCTCCTTCTCTGATGACGGCCCTTCAGTGAAAGAAAAAAAGGTACCGGTAATGTCTATATGGAGTCATATATACCAGGCTTGAAGGCATAAATAAAAAGAAAGTAATGTTGGACAAACTTACAGAGTACATATTAGAGAGGTTGTTGAAAAGCACTTGACCCGCGCTCACTTTGTTCCTCACCCCTCTGATGGTCCCGTTCTTACTGCAGATGTTGACCCTCTTGTTGCTGAACAGCATCTCCCTCTTGACACTGGCATACAGAAGCAGGTCATCGGATTCACTGCCGTTCTCATCCACAGCAGCCTCCAGTCCGTTCAGGTGCCTATTGGCCTCACTGGTGGTTGGGAGACTTCCCTGCTCTGCCTCCGTGCTGCCGGTGCCGTCCGAGTCTGCGGAGTCAGAAACCGAGCCGCACCAGGTCCTCTCGTCCTTGAACACCTCGGCCAGGACTCGGCCACTGTTGGCAGATGCGACTCTGAACCGGACAGTCTTCCCAGCCTTTTCTTTCAGCTTTGGCCCATCCATTGAAATCCAAGAAAAGAGTCACATGCATCGCTTCCCATTCAGACAAAACAGAGAGGCCCTTTCAGTCCAAGTCATCAGTGGCCCATTCATTTATCCAACAGCAGAATCCTCACAGGTGTTTCAAGGAAACTGAAAACACCCCAAGCACACAACTTCTACACTCCCAAATACTCAATAATGGATGTGCCCTTGTCATGGTAACAGCTAAAACGGGCAAACTGTAAATTGATATGATCATGTTCAATAATTGATCAAGGTTAGCACGCACCTTGTGTCTGATCCTTTATGGTCTGATAACTTACAAAGTCAGGGGCAAACACCAGGCGGTCTTTGTTGATTTGCTCAGCAACGTTTAACATGCTTGTCTGGGTTTAAATTAGTGTTTCACACTCAAAATAACCTCAACCTCAACAAGAAAGAACACCCTACCAGATATTAACACTTTGCTTCAGTCCAAGAAAAACATGAAGGGCAGGACAGAAACATGGACACCTGAGGATCGGAGTAAGTTTATTCTCTCTAATGAATCCTCCTTCTGATCATTTGGTTAGCTCTTGAAAGTTATGTCTCCTGAGAAGAAAGGTGGGTGCTACCATGAGCTCTCTGTTGTGCCAGCAGGAAAGCATCCTGATAGAATCCATGTACAGGGTTGCTTAACCCAAGGGAGCAGACCTTCTCCCATTTCTGCCTATAAGAACATTGCAATGACTAGAGAGTCAAGATCATAATGTTCTCCAAAAGCAACTTCTTCCATCAATCCAGGAATTATTTGGAGACAATCTGTGTTTTATAGCATGACGGTGCACTGTTTTACAAACCAGAAGTTACAGAGACACTCATTAATCAGAACACTGTATATTTAACATTCAGATTTTAATGCTATTGAGAAACTGTGTTGGGTTTTCAAAAAGCAGTTTTCAACTCAAACAAACTATAGACACTAAGACAAGAATAGGTCACCATCAGTCAGGATTGTGTACTTCTGACACAGCATTGGTGGCATCAAAACGTCCTTCAAACAGAAGTCAGAATGATACCAAATTTGCCTTTAATCCTTGTACATTAAAAATTTGGACCAGGAAACTCCCTAGATTTCAACCTCACTGAGTAACTATGGTTAGTTCTCAACAGCCAGGTCAAGAAACACAATCCAACCAGCTGTGATGAGATCCAAGCAATAGAAGACAAGAATAGTTGAAGCATCAGTCAGGATTTGGTCTGGAAGTTGATATCAAGCATCAAAGTCACAGTCAAAGTTAGCTTTATTGCCAGTTCTGCTCGACTTACAAGATACACATAAAAGAATCGAAATTGTGTGTCGCTTCTGTCCAGTATGCTGAAGGCCTAAAAATGAGAATAAACATGTCAGGGTGAAAAATAGCAGTTAGAAAAAATGAAATATTAACACTGGAAATATTGACTCTGGACATGCACTTGAAATGTGTTTTTGAATCTTATGAAATGCAATTATACCTCAAGAAAGGCGTTTTATAAAAATAAGAATAAAGTTACCAAACACGGAGTCTCTGCAAAAACATCCTAACTAAACACATAGTAGCCATACCATTATGATTAAATATGATTAATTTAGAAAGGTTTTATGGACATATGTGTGAACAGGTTCACAAAATTGGGAATTTGTTGCGGTACTTTGTGCAAAAATGAAATAAACACTTCTAAAATAAACACAAAATCAGACACATGCAAAAACACAACACAGGGTCATGTGACTGAAACAGAAGGGGTGGTGGGAAGTCCAACAGCAGAGGGGAAGAAACTGTTCTTATGTCCATTCGGACCAGAACCTCCTGCCTGAGGAGAGCAGGTCAAAAAGTCTGTGTCGAGGGTGAGAAGGGTTGTCTGTGATCTGACCTGCATGCTCAAGTGTCCTGGAGGTGCACTGATCCTTTAGAGATAGGAGTCTGCAGCCAGTCATCTTCTCAGCAGAGCGCACAACATGCTGCAGTCACTGCTTGTCCCTGATGGTAGCTCCAGCATACCACACGGTGATGGAGGGGGTGAGGATGGACTCGATGATTGCAGTGTAGAACGGCATCATTTTTCAATTTCTTCAGTTGCCTGAGGAAGTATATCCTCAGAAGTATAACCATTCCTGAAGCATTTTTTCTTTCTGGTGGCACCACCTGAAAGAGGCCACAGCTATGAGGTAGAACTTTTTCCAAGAATGGGTGTACATGGTCTCCAACAATGCTTGGATAGGTGTTAAAGTATCATCCTCATGGAGGAAAGAATCCAAGGTTTCCCTGCAAAACATTTACCAAAGCATCACAATTTGTTCTGCTTCTAACACTTTAGTTTTTAATAAGCTGCTGCCCACGAAATACAAGGTACCATGATTATGACAGACCCTGATCAGCACTATTTACTTCACCATCAGTGGTCATAATGTTATGCCAGATCTGTGTATGTTAAAGATTTCATGCGCTTTATTTATAGCTCAGTAAATCTATTCTCAGACTAGTTCTGTAAATGTCACATAAAGCATCTTCCTTGTATAGAAGTGGTGGAGCAGAACCATGCAGTACCTATCTGCTCCTGTAGGTGGTGGTAAATCCCTCACTGAAGCACAAAAAACACAGAAGAAGCAGCTTGCTTCACACGTGTGACAACAACCGCTCCAGAGTCATGGGGAAACGGCGACAGAACAAGCAGCTTTTCACAAATTTGTCCAAAAAACAGAAGAAACACTTAAAGGAGTTTGGAGAGGAGCATCCATTTCACGATGTGTAAGCGTTATAACAGAGCAAAGCCGTTTTTAATGAACGAAGAGCTGCATTTTATTGTTTAGGAAGCTAAATGTAGTTCAGACCAGCTTTACGCAGTCTCTTTTAACCTAATACTCAAAGCTGAACTCCTAATAAACGTGCTTAGTTATTAATTTAAGTAGTCTGCGTTGGTTTTTGCAGGAATGTGTGTGATATACTTTATGTTGCCTCTTAGTAAAAGTGCGAATTCAAGTAAAGAACGAATGTCATTGTTCTTTTTTCCGTGAGTTTACCCAAGATTTAAAAAACCATATAGGTTAGTTTATTATTTAATTATTTTTAGGTTGTTATGGTTTGTGTGGACGCTGGCTTCGACAGCTCTCTTTTGTAAAATACATTTCTGATCTCAATGGAACATCATGGTTATATGATATGGTATTAAAAGTGTTTCTGTTAGGTGCAGCTAATATTCATATGGGAATAAATTTCATTCTGAAAAATATTGGAAAAACGTTTGGCAAAAGCATCTACAATAGTCACATATTGTCTAAATACAAATCAGTAAATAATGATTCTTCAATCATTGTGTAAATGTATTATCAATATTCAGCATTTCTCACTATGTGATTACCTCAAAGAACATACATGTATATGAAACAGACTTGTTGCTTTTCTGTCCGGAATTTGACTGCAGTGTTTTCCAGGTCTCAAAATGCAAGTGGGAAAATATTTGTATTTATGTCCTGTTTTCTAAAAGCTGTATCGATCTATTTAAAAATCTTTCCATCCCTCACTCTTATCAATTTATCTACTATTCCATCCATCCATCACTTCATTTTGTTGTTGTTCTTGTAATTTGCACACCAACAGTTCAGCCTATGAATCTTATCAATCATCTGTCCATCAATTCCTTTGTCTATCCATCCATTCATCGATCAGTCTATGCATTATCAGATCTGTTTTTAACGTGCTGCTTAATTTGCTGCTGTTGTGTGTTTTCCATAGTGTGAATGAAAGACCCGAAAGGACCCAGATTGTGGATCTGGTGAGTGTGCACGTGATCAACAACAAGTATCAGAACTCATTCAGAGATGGGTTTAACACTTGTCTTTAGTCCTCTTAATAAATATCAGAGGTGGGACAAAATCATTGTTTTGCAAGTCAAAAGTAAGTCTCAAGTTTTTGTCCTTGAGTCCCGAGTCAAAGATGAGGCAAGTCCTGAGTCGAGTCAAAAGTCCTACCATTTTAGTTTTGAGTCATTTCAAGTCCTCTTTCCACAGAAATAAATGTATACAAATTATGTATGTCTGTAAGATTTGTATTTATTTAAACATCTATTTATACAATAACAATAATCAAATACAGTAATAAACTGAAAATTTAATTTTCACAAAAAATGCTTTGATTTTGACATCATATTTCACTAGAACAAAGCACAGCAGCTTCAGTCATGTATTGTATTGACCTCATATTGCAAAACAGTTTAACTTTCAAATAGACATGGGTCCTTTTAACATAAACTTTTTTCCACATGTCATCAATAAAATCCTCACCCCTCAAAATGATCACTTCTGAAAAACTGGACCAACCTGATAATATAATTGGAATGCCTCCATCATCATGGTGTGTAAAACAAATTCTCCCAGTTTTCATGGGAAGTAGCAAGTCTTCTCAAGTCAAAAGGCGCAAGTCCAAGTAAAGACACGAGTCATGGATGTTAAAGTCCAAGTTGAGTTGCAAGTCTTTGTACATTTTATCAAGTCGAGTCTGAAGTCATCAAATTCATGACTCGAGTCTGACTCAAGTCCAAGTCACATGACTCGAGTCCACACCTGATAAATATACATAAATGCAGTACAGTCATATACATCAGGAGAACATACAAAGCATATGTTTTTTTCACAACCAAACAGACTGCATTCTCAATTATTGTTAATAGTTTTATTTAAATACAAAATCATCTGCTTATTTTTTTTTTGTTTTCCTAATCAATAATCCTTCCAAGTTTCTTAGCTGCTGCAGGTTATGATGTTCATCCCCCACCCTTAAGGAACATTTATCTGCTTCTCTGTTTAGACTTAGTTTTACTGAAAGAATTTAGAACCATCTTGGCCTCTTCATAGTGATGTACTTTTTGTTCAATGTAGCCATCAAGCCCAGAACAATCCGACTTAGAGCCTGAGAACAGGGAAGAGGAGGAAGAGGAAGAACCAGAGCAACAAACAGCCTATCAGAAGCTTCTTTCAACCCTCAGTGAACCCACAGCTGCCGTCCAAAGCCAAGAGGATGAAAGCAGTGATGATGATGATGAGGAGGAGGAGCTAGTCTTTGAAGGCAAGGTTTTTTTTCTGTCTTTTAGAAATGTTTGACAACAGTTTGCATTTGACTAAATTAAGGTTTTTAATGTACAGTAGAGGGCAGTGATGAAGCTGAGGATGAAGGAGAAGGAGAACATGGACAAGAGGAGCCTGGAGATGAAGAGGAAGAGGGGGTTGATGAAAAGAAGGAGGTGGCAGGAATTAAAGAGTTTGTGGACAAGGAGCATGAGTCTGCTTTCTGTCTGGAGACCAACTTCATGGAAAAAGAAGAACGGGATGAAAACTTTGCACAACTCAAGAACAATAAAGGTGAAAGCATATAGAGCACTTAAAAAATAAAGACTTAAATTATGAATGTTAATTTATTTTTGTTTATACCATCTAACATTTTTTTTATTTTTTTTTTATTTACAGACATGTTATTAGACCATCTGAATACCGAGCTCACCGAAGAGGATGTGTTTAAAATAACATCTGGCTGCAAATCCAAAACTCAGATCACGGTATAAACAAAACCACCTTGTTACAGAATAAAGCAGCTTTGGTTTGTATTTTTATTTATACAGGACATTGCAAAAGTATTAATATCCCTTGAGTGTTTTCCCATTTGAGTGAATATTTCTTAAAGGCACTGTAAGCAACTGAGGGAGCTATGAAGCAAACCTAATTCTAAGAGCTGCATGATTTCCTGCAGCACAATTAACAGGGTGGGAATACTTTTGGACTGCACTGTGCATTGTACTAAGCCACTCTACATTGTGTTTAAAGTTTCTCTGCTCCCTTTCTCCTGTTTTGTTTTTTGTTTGTTTGTTTTGTTTTTTGTTTAGTGGCCAAAATTGGGAAATCTTCTCTGCACCCATCCTCTTGAAAGGTTCGGCCCCATCGGCCCCCAAAAAGACACAAACCGAACTACTTTCCATAAACTTTTGGAGAGCAGCTGGAAGAATCTGAACCAGTCATTCAGTCCTAAAGGACAAGCTGAAGAGATCAGCTCTCTCCAGATGGAGCTGCTAGCCCTCATGGGGTCATACAAGGACCTGTATCATCCAGATGTCTCCCCTCTTAAGCAGGGCCCATATGTTCGCAGTGCATACTGCCTCCATGTGCTCAACCACATCCTGAAGGCCAACTCCAGAGTCCTGGCTCACAACACTCAGCTGAGAGAGCGGAAGACTCGGATTAAAGCTGGAGCTGAGCCACAAGACGAACCCAGAGACCAGGGACTGACCAGGCCAAAGGTAAACAACAAAACCCATGTCTGTGGTCAGTTTCAGCTGCAGATTTGTTTTTTATTTATTTATTAAAGCATCAGGGATTTATTTTATGAATTCGACTTCAAATGTTAGTAATATGCCTTTTAGGTTGTAGGATCCAAATGAACCAGAAAAACTTAAAAGATGCACAGAGAAATCATCTTCTGACCAGAGTAGAACAATTTTTCGGCTTGACTACTGAAAATCAATAGTTTAACTTTTTTTACTGTGGAGTGAATGCACTGTACCTAATCACTAGCAGGTCACAGAAACAACGAAACACTTCGGTGTGGAAGTTGTTACTGAGAGAATAAGAAGGCTCGACGTTTAAAATTCAGTCTCCACAATCATTATGTAATGTAATGTTTCCTCCGCATTCCTGATATGTCAAGAGGGCAATTTCTAGGAAGTTGTTCTTTGCAATCTAATGGCATATTTTCTTATCTTTCTATTGTTTGCAGGGAAAGAAATACCAAAAGCTAAAAGAAACCCGATGCATGGATGTACTTGTTAAATCACAGAACCATTCAGTCACTGGCCAAAAAAACTTTTCACACATCAACCAGTTTTAGTATAAAAACGTGTTTAATTTAAACAGGAATGTTTTGGAAATGTTTTCATTTAACCAGGACCGCCTTCAGAAACATGTAAGGGTTACAATCACTTTGTTCCAGGTGTTGATTCTGGTTCCGTTCCGGGGCGGCGCTCTGCAAGTGGTCCACACTCTCATCAGCCTGCTGGAGACCAAAGGCAAGAAGATCATTGTCAGCAACAAGAAGAAGTTCAAGGAGGAGTTTGGAGAGGCAGAGGATGAAAAACCAGCCAACCTGCGCAGACCTGATGATTACCACGCCATCTTCTCAGGCAATGTGGACGATCACTTCAGGATAGGTACGTTCAAAAAAAGAAAAGAAAAAAAAGAAGTTTCTAAAAAAAAAAACTCCACCCATCTTACATCCTGCTGCTTTTGCACTCTCCCTCCCTCCCTCCCTCCCTCCCAGGTGTTTCCATAGTGAAGGGGAACATGCGTCTCTACGCCCCCTTCTACTCATCAGACATCATCATTGCCTCTCCACTCGGCCTTCGAACGGTGCTGGGAGCCGAAGGAGAGAGTAAGAGGGACTACGATTTCCTGTCATCCATTGAGCTACTGGTGCTGGATCAGACTGATGTCTTCCTCATGCAGAACTGGGAGCATGTCTTGGTAACATTTTCCATTCAGTATGGAACAATGATGCACTTTAACTTGTTTAAAATACTTTTAAAATTTATTTTTTAGTATATTATTTAGCTCGTAATGTGTGGCTTTTGAACCAGCAGCAGAATGACTTAACAATATGAGGCTAACTAGTTCAGTATTCTTATTATTTTTATTATTTTAGCTTCTATTTATTCTGATTTGTTTTGTCCAGCTGGATGGTTCTCTAGCCACAAGCTTAATTATTTAATTAATGATATGTGACCTAGAACCCTAATGTGTTCATAGGTTTAAGGTTTGTCTGTGTTGTCTTCACCCTCCAGCATGTGATGAAGCACATGAATCTGCAGCCGCTGGACTCCCACGGAGTCGACTTTTCCAGAGTGCGGATGTGGAACCTGAACAACTGGGCCAGACACTACAGACAGACTCTGGTGTTCAGCTCCATCCAGGACCCACAGATCAACAACATCCTTAGTAAACACTGCGCCAACTACAGAGGACAGGTCAGCCAATAGAGATACTTTTTGCTTTTTGTATTTAAAAAAATCTGCAATCCTACTAGACCATCTTTATGTTCCTTTGTTTTGGGACAAAATAAGGTGGAAAAGAGCCAAACATAACGGCTCTTAAAAAATCAGGGACCTGGTGTTCAAATGCTGCGTATGTTGCCCCACTGTGGCCTCTATGGGAGATGGGTTGGGAGGAGGAGGGGGTATAACTGTGATCAGGTTTTTGTTCTAGAGGGGTGGGGGGTTATGTGGGGTCATTTTAATCTGTAAAGCACTTTGAGATGCTATTTTGTATGAGAAGCGCTTTATAAATAAAGTTTGATTCATGACTGACACATACAATGTTAGTAAAGCGTTCTGGGTGTGTTGGTGACACCTAGCGGATACGCTGGGAAATTGTTGATGATGTAAAGACCAATACAATTAAAATCTCCAGTTGTATACATGAATTATTAAAGTAGGTGCAGAAAATATTTTAACAGTAGTTTTTAAATTAATTTACTTTGGCTTCCTCCCACAGTCCAAAAACATGACTGTTATGTTAATTGGTCTTTCTAAATTGCTCTTAGGTATAACTGTGCGTGCATGGTTGTCTCTGTGTCACCACCCCCTCCGCAACCCCGCAGAGGATAGATGGGTAAAGATAATGGGTGGATAAAATGTTCTTTTTTTATTCATAGTGATTATATTATTGTAGGATACTGCACAATGCATAGTGTGATTAAAGCTTGTATTTAGAGTCCAAGAGGATTTTCTGGCCCAAGATAAAGACATCAGGCAATTTAAGTTTTCATGGGTATTCCCTCTGGAATCTTGTCAATGTCCCTTTACAGTACAGATGAGGTGCCTTTTGTTAAAAATTTTGATTTAAAAAATGGTCTTGGGATGGAGGGTGGGTGCAGGGAGTGTTGTGGAAGATGCTAAGCTTTTTGGATCCGTTGAATTTTTGTCAGCTTTTTTTATTCAGTTTTATCGGTTTAAAGTAATGAGGCTTCAACTCATATCCTCTGCTATTTAAATTTCAAATTGGTTTTTTGATCAAGAAAAACAAAATAATCACTTCTGTAGGTTTTTTTGTTGGTTTTTCACATCAGTTTGCATATTTGCTGGGTCATGGGAGGACGCCGATATTTCCAGATGTGTGCTCAGTTGTGTGATCCGAGTTCTAAGAAATGAGCTTGGATCCAGGAATACAGACCCTTTCCAAAAAATTTGAATATCATGGAAGAGTTTATTTATTTTCATAATTCCATTCAAAATGTTAAACCTCCATAGATTATAGATTCAGGACCTACAACTTAAATGATTTCAAGTATTCAGCTGTTTATTTGTACATAATTTGGGCTTCCAGCTCATAAAACCCACGAAAACCGAAATTCAAACAATTAGAATGCTGTGAAGAAATCAGCCCAATAATTGATATCCAATTAACATTTGCTTGGTTTGTTTTTCTGGTTTTCTTTTGTCACAGATTGCCACAAAAAACATGCCAACTACAGGCTCCATATGTCAGGTGTTGGTTCAGCTGCCTCATGTATTCCAAATGTTTTCATCTGACAGCTACATGGATCAAGATGCTCGGTATGAGTCTCAACTAAAATATCTTTTTAGGCTCCTCACACCGCCCTTGGCTTGAACAATATTTCATTATTTCCTTCTTCTGCTTGTAGGTTTCGGTTCTTTATTGATAAAGTGCTTCCTCAGTACAGAGACTCGGTCATGTCCCACACTCTGATTTACATCCCATCATACTTTGACTACGTCCGGCTGCGTAACTACATGAAAAAAGAGGAGATAAACTTCACATCCATCTGCGAGTACTCCAGTAAGTCGGAGGTCTCTCGAGCCAGGCATTTCTTTCAGAAAGGAGAAAAACAGTTCCTGCTCTTCACCGAGCGCTTCCACTTCTACAAGAGGTCAGTTCTTCCACCGTCCATCAAATGATGTGGTTATGTAGGGGTTTTGTCTTTCCTCCCTAGGACAATCTGTTCATGTCGTGGGTATTTCATTCAGGTACGCTATCAAAGGGATCAAGAACCTGATATTTTATGGACTCCCCACCTTCCCCCACTACTACAGCGAAGTGTGCAACATGATTGCAATAGGAGGTCAGGGTGAGGAGGCCAGCTGGACCTGCACTGCCCTCTACTCCCGCTACGATGCCCACAAGCTTGCTGCCATCACTGGAGCCCAGCGAGCTGGACAGATGCTGCACTCCAACAAAAACGTTCACCTTTTTATCACAGGTGCAGAGGACAAAGCCTGAACAGATTACCGTCTAGTAGATGTGCTTATTAAACTGTATTTTTATCATTAAATTGGGGCTTATTCTCTTCCATTACCAAATATTTATTGGTTTATTAGGTTTGTTGATGCCTTACTAAAGGGACCATAAAAATATTATCTTACCAAAACATAATTATGATAGCTGTTAAGATGTGGTGATTATCAGGTAAATATTACCGGTTTGTTGGTTAGTGTGTATTGATTTAGCGATATCGGAGCTGATTAGATATTTTTATGACTCAGATGTCTCAAGTGTAAAGTATGGAAGCCTGTTTGAGTGAAAAACAGTTTCTGTAATTCCCAATAAAAGTTATAGATGACTGTAGTCCTACAGTCCGACTACAGCATTGTCTCTAAAGAGTAAAAGGTTTTATATAACATATATTTAAGATATTGAGGCCTTGAATCAGCTAACGTCTGTTAATTGAACATCTTTGTCCTTGTTTTAAGCAAAATATCTTTAAGATGTGATTGTATAAAATACTGTAAGTTATTAAAAGATTTTTTAGCATTGTATGTTTTTAAAAGCTGCCTTATTTGTAAGTTTCAGAAAAGAAGGCTCTAAGATACAGAGAGGTAAGCTGCCATTTCTGGAAAGTATCTTGCAAGTTCCAAGAAAATAACCTCTAAATGAGTTGCCATAAGATGATAATAAGTAACTAGTAAGCATCCAACAACCTCAAAGTACCCTGTAAATTCTGGAAAAGGCTGGTTACAGGTGAAAAAATAGCATATCGTGCAAAAGTTCATTTATTTCAGTAATTCAACTTAAAAGGTTAAACTAATATATGATGTAGACCCATTACATGCAAAGTGAGATATTTTGAGCATTTGTTATAAGTCTGATGAATTACAGCTTATGAAAACTATATTCTAAATCTCAGAAAATTAGTATATTGTGAAAAGGTTAAATATTTTGGTCTTGATGTGTCACACTCTAATCAGGTAATTAGTCCAAAACACCTGCAAAGGGTTCCTGAGCCTTTAAATTGTTTTTCAGTCTGGTTCAGTAGGAATCACAATCATGGGGAATTCTGCTGACTTGACAGAAAACCATCATTGACCCCCTCCATAAGGAGGGGAAGCCTTAAAAGGTAACCGCAAAAGAAGTTGGATGTTCCCAAAGTGCTGTATCAAAGGTCATTGATAGAAAGTTATGTGGGAAGAAAAAGTTGCACAAGCAGCAAGGATGACCACAGCCTGGAGACGATTGTCAGGAAAAGGTCATTCAAAGGTGTTGGGGATCTTCAAAAGGAGTGGGCTGGAGGTAGTGCATAAACAGCCACCACACACCGACGGATCCTGGACATAGGCCTCAAATGTATTACTCTCGTCAAGCCGGTCCTCAACAAATATCAGAAACATTTTACCAGGGCTAAAGATAAACAACAGCAAATTGTGCATCTCATTTGGAAACCAAGGTCCCAGAGTCTGGAGGAAGAATGGAGAGACACGCAATCCAAGATGGTGGAAGTCCAGCGTGAATTTTCCAGTCTGTGTTGATTTGGGAGCCATGTCATCTGCTGGTGTTGGTCCACTGTGCTTTACTAAGTCCAGAGTCAACACAGCCATCTACCAGGACATATTGGAGCACTTCATTCTTCCTACCAAAGACGAGCTTCATGGAGATGCTGACTTCATTTTCCAACAGTACTTGGCACCTGCCCACACTGCCAAAAGTACCAAAACCTGGTTCAATGACCGTGGGATTACTGTGCTTGATTGGCCAGCAAACTAGCCTGACCTGAACCCCATAGACAAACTCTGGGGCATTGCCAAGAGAAAGATGAAAACGAATAATGCAGACGAGCTGATGGCTGCTACTGAAGCACCCTGGTCTTTCATAACTCCTCTGCAGTAAGACAGGTTGATAGCATCCATGCCACCAGGGCCGGCCTGTGGCATAGGCTGTATGGGCAAATACTCGGGGCGCCGTTCACCCTAGGGGCGCCAGAGCCGCAGAAGAAACTTCTCGCTTTTATTATACTTCGTTGACGGTGCAATGCGTGTAACAATAATAGCATTTTCATGGCATTAATATTTTTATACGTTCCAAGTAAAACGCGACCAGGGGGGACTTGAAGGGATCACACATACTTTTAGCTCACGGTGCAGAACAAAAAATGAGGCGCTGCAAAGCAGGATGGGAAACCACCTCCACCAATCAGACTTCTTTTACCTGCCATTAGGTTTTTTTATTACGTCAAAAAAAACTTTATATGTCAAAGGGTCCCAAATTATCTTGTGCCCAGGGAATAAAAGAAGAGGGGGAAAGCGCACCAAAGACAAAGGTAATCTTACAGTAAAGATGATGTTAATGATATTATTTTGATGTTACAGAACAATGATCAACAATGCCATTAGCATACATGGTTAGCTAATCTATAAATAGCTATCTGCTAGTTCTAACCAAAATATTAACAGTCAATGGTTCTAACAGATAAGCCTGGCGCTATTATTATGGAAAATAGTAATACGAGTACCTTCCTCGGACAAATGTGTAAATATTAGATCTAATCAGCAGGTGTATTAATGTTAATTTCATTGACATCATTATCTCACGTTTTCCCAGCTTGTAATAATCAATCAAAATACCATTCATAATCATAATAATAATTCCATAGTTTTAACGCCAGCTGTTAAGTGTTACAGCTCACATTGTCTATAAAGGTTGTTTATCATGTTAAACTTTACACCTGTGTTAAAGTTTACATCATTCATGTTAGAGCAAAACTTCCCACATGCAATATTATACTGCAGTTTACTGATTATTTTGCATTCTGCTAATTAGAATTTCATTGTAATGATAATAACATTTAATTAATTTAATTAATATACATTTACTAATATAATTTGTATCTGAAAAAATACATTGTATATTATACACTATGGTCTACATCATGTATTTATCTTTAGGTTTCTCATTTATATTATTTCATTTTATTGTATTTTTTAAATCATGTGTTTATTATTTGACTGGTGTCACATACTCCTCTTCTGTCCCTCTGTTGCCTCCACCTCAGCAGCACAAACCAGCAGTGATGCAGCAGCATCAAGTGGACCTTCTGTTGCTCCAATAGACCCAGCTGACCAGCTTTGAATGTGCAATTGCTTTATTTAAATAAAACAATGTCTAAAACAAAGCTAGTTTCTTGTGAGTATATGTACAGTAGCAGTGCAAGTACTGTACTGCGATGCAAGGGGGCGCCACTTAAAATCTTGCCTAGGGCACCAAATTGGTTAGGGCCGGGCCTGCATGCCACGCTGCACTGAGGCAGTAATTGATGCAAAAGGGGCCCCAACCAAGTGCTGAGTACATATGCATGATTATACTTTTCAGAGGTCCAACATTTCTCTATTTAAAATCCTTGTTTTAATGATTTTATGTAATATTTAAATTTTCTGAAATTTTGAATTTGGGGTTTTCGTAAACTGTAAACCATAATCATCAAAATTATAACAAATATCTGGCTTTGCATGTAATGAATCTCTCGTATATTAGCTTCACCTTTTCAGTTGAATTACTGAAATAAACAAACTTGCACGATATTCTAATTTTTCGAGTTTCACCTGTAGTTTGGAAAAAGTAACAAGTAAGCGCTAAAAAAAACAACCTCTAAATCACTGTAAATTATGGAAAGTACGCCAGAAATTCTGTAAATTGCCCTGAAAACTCAGAAACACCAACATATAAGATACCTAAATGTAATCTGTGATATCTGAAAAATGTCTTAGTTTATATGAAAGTAAACTAAGTTCTAGCAAAGTGGTTCATTAGATCACAAAAAAGTAACTTGTAAATTATAGGGAAAATTAACCTTTAATCTTCCTAGGAGGTGTTTGTAAGCTTAAGAGAAATAACCTGTAAACTCTAGAAATTAGCTTGTTAGTTGTAAAAACTGGCTTGAATATTTCAGAAAGATTGTGGCAAATTCCAGACAACTATCTTGACCATTACGGTAAAGAAACCTCTACATACCAGAAAAGTAGGGTTTGGGAAACTTAACCAATCAGTGCTGGAAAGTTCTTTGATAGTTCCAGAAATGCAACATCTCGGTTTTGAAAAACAACCTGTAAGTTATGGAAAGCAACGTGAAAAGTGAGTTATCAGAGTTCTACAAAACTAACCTGAACTTTCCAGAGAGTTCCTTGTAGGTTCTGGGAAATCAATATAGCTTGGATCTGTATTAGGCAAGCCTTGGGTGTTTTATTCTTAATACAAAGTAATAATTTTTCTAATTGTTTATTTTTTATTTTTCATCACTTTGGAGTTTGCCAATAATGGCCTCCCACAACATGCCAAACATCCTGCGCTGAGCTATTTTACTAAATATAGACCAGAAGCACTTGTACAAAACAGCGAACTGGATTTCCAAACCAATAGCTATCACGTGTAATAACAAAAGACAGGATAATAAAAAGATATGACCATCACTGACTACAGTGATCCATTTAGAAATGATAAGCTGTTAGGTAAGATGTCATCTGTTAAGATGTTGTATGAACCACACATATAATTATTAACTTCATGTGTTGATGCAAGAGTGACTTTGGTCACCAAATTACAGTCTTCCTCGGCTGCCTGGAGCTGACACACAGCAGATGGTCTTTAACTGCCAAGAAAATGGACGACAAGCAACAGAAGCTCAGCCTGAAGCGCGAAGTGGGGCTGATAGGAGCTGTGTCGCTGATTGCAGGGACAATGATTGGATCTGGGATCTTCATGTCCCCACAGACAGTTATTTCTTCTATTGGCAGCTCTGGAGCCAGCCTGGTTGTGTGGGCTAGTTGTGGCTTACTGGTGATACTGGTGTCTTTCTGCTATGCTGAACTAGGCACCGTTATACAAGAGTCAGGTGGAGAGTACGTCTACATCCTGAGGACATCAGGTCCAGTTATGGCCTTCATGTTGGCCTTCAGCTCTATCTTATTTGTGAGACCTGCCGGAGTCGCAGGCATCTCCCTGAGCTTTGCTCAGTATGTTGTTGCTCCTTTCTATCCAGAATGCCCTCCTCCAGTGCTGGTTATTAAATGCGTAGCTGCAGCTGCAATCTTAGTTTTAGCTATTGTAAACTGCATGAATGTTCACTTTTCAATGTCAGTGCAAGTGTTTTTTTTGGTGGCTAAGGTTGTGGCCTTGGGAGTCATCATCATAGGAGGGGTGGTAATGCTTGCCAAAGGAAACACGGAAAGCTTTGAAACCTCCTTTGAGAACTCAAACTTGGGCATCAATTCCATCGGTATTGCTCTCTATCAGGGACTGTGGTCGTATGACGGCTGGAACAATCTGAACTATGTAACTGAGGAGCTCAAACGTCCAGAGGTAAGAAGTATATACAAAACATACCTGGGAAACTTATGAACAACAATTGCAACATGCACTATTCATGCATTAGTTTTATGTGGCATTGTAAACTGCAAGTGCACTGCATGATTCAAAAGCTGGTAGAAGCACATGTAGCAGCAATGAGTTTCAGTGGTTTGGTCCTACTCATAAAAGGTTAGGGATATTTAAGGCAAGGCAAGGCAATTTTATTTGTATAGCACACTTTCAACAGCAGGGTAATTCAAGGTGCTTTACATGATTTGGTGATTTAAAAAAAAAACACATAAAAGAAACACACATTACACATGATACACAATAAAGCAACAGAAAGATCAAAAAAAGCAAGAGAGCATGAACACATTTCATACATATGACATCAAGCATTTACTCGAAGGCAATTCTAAACAGATGGGTTTTTAGTCTCGATTTAAAGCAGTTCAGAGTTTCAGCAGCTCTACACTCGTCAGGAAGTCTGTTCCAGATAAGGGGAGCATAGAAACTGAAAGCTGCTTCTCCATGTTTAGTTCTGAGTCTAGGGATGTTTAGTAGGCTAGAGTTGGAGGACCTGAGTGGTCTTGGTGGTTGGTACCATGACAACAGGTCTTCAACATATTTTGATGCTAAGCCATGTAATGATTTATAAACTAGTAAAAGTATTTAGAAGTCTATTCTCTGAGCTACAGGGAGCCAGTGTAAGGACTTTAGAACTGGGGTGATGTGCTCTACTTTCCTGGTTCTAGTGAGGACGCGAGCGGCAGGGTTCTGGATCAGCTGCAGCTGTCTGATTGACTTTTTAGGCAGACCTGTGAAGATGCTGTTGCAGTAATCAATCCGACTAAAGCTAAACGCATGGATAAGTTTTTCTAGGTCGTGTTGCAAAATCAGTCCTTTAATCCTAAAGATGTTCTTCAGGTGATAGAACGCTGACCTTGTTATTGCCTTCATGTGACCCTGGAGGTTCAGGTCTGAGTCCATTACTATACCTAGGTTACGAACCTGATCAGTAGTTTCTAGCTGTATTAATTGAAGCTGTGTGCTGTTACTCTTGATCGTTCCTCCTTGGGTCCAAAAATAATCACTTCAGTTTTGTTTCTATTCAGCTGGAGAAAGTTATGGCACATCCATCCATTTATTTGGTCAATGCATTGATTTAGGGTTTGAATGGGTTCAGAGTCACCTGGTGACATTGTAATGTAGAGCTGAGTGTCATCCGCATAGTTATGGTACCTAATGTTATTGGTTGCTATAATCTTGCCTAGTGGGAGCATGTAGATATTAAATAAGAGGGGCCCCAGGATGGAGCCCTGGGGCACCCCACATGTGATTTCTGTTTGTTCTGATGAAAAGTTTCCTATTGAAACATAGAAGTCCCTGTTCTTTAGGTAAGACTCGAACCAGCCAAGTACTGTACCAGAGAGTCCGACCCAGCTCTCCAGTCGTTCCAGTAATATATCATGATCAACAGTGTCAAATGCTGTGCTGAGGTCAAACAGAACCAGCATTGTGGTTCTTCCACAGTCTGTATTTATGGGGATGTCATTGAATACTTTGACAAGGGCAGTCTCGGTGCTGTGGTGAGCGCGGAAACCAGACTGAAAAACATCAAAACGGTTTGTCATTGTTATGAAGCCATTTAACTGCTGAAACACAGCTTTTTCAATAATCTTACTGATGAATGGGAGATTAGAGATTGGCCTGTAGTTCTGCATTAACGTGTTGTCCAGATTCTTCTTCTTTAGCAGTGGTTTAATAACTGCTGTTTTTAAAGCCTGAGGGAAGACACCTGATAGCAGGGATGAGTTCACTATTTGAATCAGATCAGACACAATGACAGGAAGAACTTTCTAAGGATTAGTTAGTCTTTCCACTGTTGCAAATAGAGTCCGTACATTATTAATGTTTCTTTTGAAGATTTCAGAAAAGAACGATTCCCTAGCATCTTTTATAGTTAGCTGATATCTATTCAGTCTCTCTTTGTAGATCTCACAGTGAACCTGGAGTCGAGTTTTCCGCCATTTTCTCTCGGCTCGTCGACACACTCTTTTTCACTACGTACCAGTGGATTACTTGTCCACGGAGACTTTTTTCTACCTGAGACTACTTTCACTTTAGTTGGAGCAATGGAATCCGTGATGTCTGAGGTTTTCGCAAGGAAATTATCTACCAGCTTATTTACTAAGTTTGAGTTGGGAGATGAGGGGAATGCGGTGGAAGGATAAATACGTTTAAAGGTTTCTACTGAACTGTCCCCTAGAAAACGCTTTTTTATAGTGGTCTTACTGTGGCTGGATAATTTAGCAGAGATGGTACTTTCAAAGAAAATACAGAAATGGTCAGATAACGCAATATTAATTACAGAGATGTTGGAAATATTTAAACCTTTGCTGATAATTAAGTCCAGAGTGTGTCCTTTATTGTGTGTTGGTTATTTGACATGCTGGATCAGGCCGAAGTTGTGGAGAGTATCATCTAATGTTTTTGGTTGTCTATCTTGGGGGTTGTCGGTATGGATGTTAAAGTCCCCCACAATGATTAGTTGGTCATGGTCGATACATATTACAGAAAGAAGGTCATTGAAATCATTAAAGAAGTTAGAGTTAAGTTTTGGTGGTTTATATAAACTTAAAAATAAAGCTCTGTTAGGCTCATTTATCTGGGTGGCTAGGTATTCAAAAGAATCAAACGTGCCCAGAGTTACCTTTTTAAAGTTCATTGAGTTGTGAAAGATGGTGGCAACACCTCCACCTCGTCTGTGTTTTCTGTTCTCGCTTAAGAAATTGTAATTTGGAGGACTGGATTCTATTAATGAAGTTGTTTCGTTATTTTCATCTAGCCAAGTTTCTGATAAAAAAAGGCAGTGTAAATTATGCTCAGTGATGAAGTCATTGATAAGAAAAGACTTCCCGGATAGAGATCTAATGTTTAATAAAGCTAACTTAAGTATTGTGATGATGGGCAGCTGAACCTTCTGACAGGTTATCAATTTGAGATTTTGTTTAATATGAGAGCGTGTGGTTAACGGTTTATGTTTCCTGCTGCTGATAATCACTGATATAGCCTCAGGGGTGCCGGGCTAATTCTGGGAGACGGTAGGGGTGGATTTATTGCCCGGGTTCCCTCAAATATCAAATATCTGTAATAATCAGTGGGGGGAAGCTCCCAGGCTTATTGACACTAGTCCCAGGCGTTTGGTGTTGTCTAAGTTTAGGTGTTAATTGTGTCCCAAATTTGATTTGCTCATTCAGTCTGTCTGTAAAGTTTCTAAATGGAGACTCATTTGATGTGGCTGAGTCACAGGAAGATGAAGACTTAATCTCTGATGGTTGTTTATCTGTTCGGTCCTGTGGTGTCATCATGACTTGCTGTTTTTGTTCTCTGATATCCATGGGCGCCTCAAGGTCAGCTTTTGGGAGCAAGTGTTTTCTTTCTGATTTTGATAAGAAAAAATGTTTGCTGCTAAGAGCCTTACTCCAGCCTTGTTCAGATAACGCATCCCTTCTTTGAACAGATGATTAGCACTTCCAAATACTTTGAAATTATTAATAAATGTGAACGACTTCTCAGCTGATTGTTTCTTCAACCATTTATGGAGCATGCGGAGTCTGCTAAATCTTCCATCATTCCCTTCAGGGACTGGTCCGCTGATGAGGATGTTAACGTTAAGTCCATCAAGTCTCTGTAGGAGATCAGAAAAGTCTCTCTTCAGAATCTCTGATTGTCTCATCGCGATATCTGCTGATCCAGCGTGAATGACAAGCTTTTCCAAAGGAGGATGTTGGTCCAAGATTTTAGGGATTTATTTCTGATATTTCTCTCACTGTATTTTTGTAGCAGCTATAAACTCTGGTGTTCTTGCTACAAAAAGCCTCAATTCCATTAATTGATCCGTCTTGTATAATAACAATCTTTGCTGGTGGGGCTCTTACTTTGTTATGTGTCCGTTTGATGCGGCTGGGTTTCTCCTGGTGGCTTTGACTGGTCCCGGGGGCTGCGTCATCTTTCAGGGAACTCAAGGGTGCGAATCTGTTTTTCAGCGGGATTCCAGGTGGAGAAATATCTCTTGTTTTTGGCTGAAACCTCTTTTGTTTACTTTTAGCAGAAGCGGCAGTTCTGGGTTCAGAGCCTTCTCTGTGCCGGAGTTTCTTTTGTTTTTTCTTCCTCGGAGAACAGGCTGGGGTTGATTTCATGCGTTTTAAAGCTGGCCCGTCTTCATTATAGTGCGGAGTTCTGCCGCTCAGACGCCTGTAGGGAGTCTCTGTATCACGGTTAGACCGATGTAACACCGGGCTGATAGGCTGTTCCCTGTTTGTATTCAACGGTAAAGTTGTGTCATTTTGTCCATGATCAGCGTGGAGATCAAAATTAATTTCCAGACAGCGTAGCTTCTTTTCAATGCCCTCAATTCTGTGGAGCAGTTTTTCAAAATCCTCAGCTGAGCAAAAAGCCATGTTGATAAGTCCATAAAAAAGTAATGCAAGAAGAGATCCAGTCCAATACAGTAACTCCAGGGGCTGGGTAGATAAAGTAACTAAGAAAAGGTTAAGAAAAGAAAATAAGAAAAGCAAACAGAAAAGAAAATAAAGTGAGCGGATCTGGAGAGAGACAGAGAGCAGCTGCTCCTCCTTCAGCAGTCGCAGAGAAGACAACTCAAGACAACTTAGGGTTTGGATGGGTTCAAAGTCACCTGGTGACATCGTAATGTCGAGCTGAGTATAATCTGCATAGTTATGGTAGCTAATCTTATTGGTTGTTATAATTTGGGCTAGTGGGACCATGTAGATATAAAATAAGAGGGGCCCCAGGATGGAGCCCTGGGGCACCCAACATGTGATTTCTGTCTGTCCTAATAGAAAATTGCCACAAAGAATTTCCTATTCTTAAGGTAAGACTCAAACCAGCCAAGTACCATGCCGGAAAGTCCGACCCAACTCTCCAATCGTTCTAATAGTATATCGTGAGCAACAGTGTCAAATGCTGCACTAAGGTCCAATAGAACCAGCACTGTAGTTCTACCACAGTCTGTATTTATGCAGATGCCATTGAACACTTTGAAGGCAGTCTTAGTGCTGTGATGAGCACGGAAACCAGACTGAAAAACATCAAAGTGGTTGGTCATTGTTAGGAAACACAGCTTTTTCAATAATTTTACTGTTGAATGGAAGATTAGAAATTGGCCTTTAGTTCTGCATTACCATGTTGTCCAGATTATTCTTTTTAGCGGTGGTTTAATAAGTGCTGTTTTTAAAGCCTGGGGGAAGACAACTAACAGGAGGGATGAGTTCACTATTTGAATCAGATCAGACACAATGACAGGAAGAACTTTCTTAAAAAAAACTGTGGGTAGGATATCGAGACAGCAAGAGGAAGAGCTTAATTGGTTAATGATTTCTTCAAGGTTTGTTTGGTTTAGTATATGAACAGCATCCTTAATCCAGTCATTGTGCCCCTGCATGAACAACACAGGTCTAATTTAATCTTCATGGACCACAATGCTCCAGCTTGACGAGGTCACATCATTAGGGTTCGGCTGCTAGAGACTGGGGTACCTCAAATAGAGTGGCTTCCACTTGTTGGCTTTTATTTCAATACATTGTTTGAAATGAGGAAATCCCCATTGCATGCATTTACTTAAATGCCCTACTTGTATGAAATAGTATTGTAGCTTGAACGTTTTCCATTTCGAATTTGAAGCAAAATATCTCTAACTTTGTGTGAGTAGTTAAAGCTAAAATGTACAGTTCTTTCTTATTGGAGAATTTTAAACATCAAAATAAGAAAATCAAGTAAAAGCACTGAAAACATGTATCTGTTTTCATGTTTTTTTCTGCAGGGTTCTACTGGGTTCATGACCTCTTAAATCAGTCTTATATCTTAATTTAAAACCCATGAACACCTATGAGATGTGGGGTGCCCTCTCCAAAGATGCTGTATGTTATGACCAGAGACACCTATTCTGAGATTGAGCTCTTGTTTTGTTTTTCTTTTTTTTGAGTAATTTCTTTAAGAAAGGTCTGACCTATGGGTTACATTGTCAAAGAAGTTAACTTCGGAGAAGTTTGGCAGCCTTTCTAAATTACTTAGTATTTGTTAGTCTTTCTCACTATATACTGTATAATAAATGATTGGCAGCAATTACTGCTTCTGATAGGTTGCTGATGTCTTTCCACTTTGGATTTTGCAGAAGTTGTTCCACCTGCTGATAATTTAAGCAACACGTTTATTTCTCAGCACCTAGCTGCTAATTTCTGTGGTTAAGTCATCTGAAAGGAAGGTCTTTTGCTTTCAGCACACTGATATCATTGAGAAACTGATATTTTAACACTAAGCCCCTGTAGATAGTATATCAGTGGTTAAAATGACCCATAAAACCAGGTCGAGTAATCAACAGACAATTTATAGCATTGACAAGAAATAGTGTTTTAAATTTGAAATTGCTAAGTTTTATTTCACAAGGTTGATCCTATTAGTTAATGTCAAGCAGAATGAAAGCACTAAATGTTTGCATTAGTTTCAAATCCCTAAATCTTCTCACACAATCAGAGAAAGGAATGCAGCTGAAAGTTATGTCAAAGTTAACCAACCTTCATTCATTTACTGTTCAAGAAGAATTTTACCACCTGTTGCTCAGTTTAGCATTACCTAATGGTTCACTTCTAATCTACTACAAGATCTGGGATGTGTTTAGTGTCATTCCCTCTGAGCAAGCAGTAACATTCTCTAACAATGGAGCAAGGACTGAGTCTGAAGAGAGAGGTTGGGATAATAGGAGCTGTTTCTTTTATTGCTGGGACTATGATAGGATCTGGGATCTTCATTTCTCCACAGTATGTCCTGTTAGCAATCGGTAGCCCTGGGGCCAGCTTCATCATATGGGCCGGCTGTGGCCTGATAGCCATGCTGGGTGGACTCTGCTATGCTGAACTGGGGACAATCATTCCAGAGTCTGGAGGGGAGTACATCTACATGCTACGGACTGGTGGGAAAATCATAGCCTTCATGTTTGTCTTCAGCTTCATCGGCGTCATGAGGCCCGCCAGTGCCACAGGGATTGCCCTGAGCTCTGCTGAATATGTCGTGGCTCCCTTTTATAGCGGCTGTCCCCCTCCACAGCTGGTCGTAAAATGCGTGGCTGCTGCAGCAATCCTGGCCTTGGCTCTGGTCAACTGTCTCAGTGTCCGCTTGGCCACCGGCATCCAGGTGGTCACCATGGCCATCAAAGCACTGACGCTGGTGGTGATCATACTGGGAGGAGCTGTGATGCTTTTTCAGGGAAACACTGCAAACTTTGAGGACTCCTTTGATGAAACGAATGTCGGCGTGAATGGCATTGGCATTGCTTTCTATCAGGGCCTGTGGTCCTATGATGGCTGGAATACTTTAAATTACTTAACTGAGGAGCTCAAACAACCAGAAGTAAGAATGATTAGCTTTGCTATTATTTCTTAACAGTTTACAAAAACATTTTAACCTTCAGCTGAGCTTTACTTACCTTACCTCTTAATGTGGTCTGGATCAATAGTTATTCAGGCTTTCTGAAGGTATTTTGAAGTTTTTTCTTTGGACTTTGGCTGCTTCATCTTTATTTTCTGAACAGTTCTTGTTCATGACGACACTCGTTTGTGGTGCTGGACTGGAAATAAGTGACAAGAGTAAGAAGCAGCCAAAGTCTAAAGAAAAGCTTTGAAAGACTTTCAGAAATCCTGGAAAGCTACTGAGCTAGATTACAAGACAATAATTGTCATGCTGTGTGGGCTCTGCTGCCCTGACCTCAGGATGGTCATATCAGAGTTTGGGGAGGAATATATCTACATGCTGTGGACTGTGGGTAAAATTTGTTTTCAGCTTCATCAATGTCTGCCCAGTTCTTTTTTCAAAAATCCTAAGAAATGCATTGAAAGGCATTCAGAAAACCCTGAGAACAAATTATGAAGGTTTCAAGAAAGTCTGGCTTCTTGGATAGACTTTTTTACAGAACTTTGTTCCATTTTGTTTGTTGTTTCCAGGAAGAAGAATAAATGAAGGTGTTAAAGCTAGTGTTAAACTAACCAAACTCCCTGTGCTATAGATACAATGACCCAAACAGAGCTTGCATAATGAGAGTTTATGATCGACTGATGGATGTAAAAAAAAATTACAACCACACTTTAGTTAATCATACAGCCAGTTGACTTGCTGCCTTCTGACCGGTTATTGTCTTCTTTGTGAAAGTGGCGTCTACAGACTTCTTGGAGTTTTCGTTGGAGTATTCTGGTCTCCTTTATTTCAGTTTCCATGATGGCAAATAAAAAAGCAGAAGGCCTGAAAATGAAGCGGGTGATTGGACTGCATGGAGGCGTTGCCTTAGTCTCTGGAACCATGATCGGTTCTGGAATATTCATGTCCCCACAGTTTGTTCTGGCCTACGTGGGAAGCCCTGGAGCGAGTCTGGTGATCTGGGCCCTCTCTGGAGCTGTGGCTCTGTTTGCTGCGCTGTCCTACACTGAACTTGGGACCATTCTTCCTGAATCTGGAGGGGAGTTCATCTACATCCTGAGGATATATGGGTCATGCCCCGCTTTCTTCGCCGCTGTCACTTTTATACTGCTGGTGAAACCTTTCAGCATCGCTGCCATGTCCATCAGCATAGCAGAGTATGCCATGGCGCCCTTTTACCCCAGCTGCCGGCCTCCTCAGCTGGCTGTGAAATGCACCGCAGCTGTCGCCATCCTGCTCGTTTCAACTCTCAACGTCCTGAATGCCCGCATTGCTGTCAGGGTTCAAGTGATCTTCTTGGTGGCCAAAGTTTTAACACTTACAGTCATTGTAATTGGTGGGATGGTAGAGATCATACAGAGCAGCGATGTGTTTGTGGAAAATTTTAAAGTGGAAAATTCATTTAAAGAGACGGATTACTCTGCGAGCGCTTTAGGAATGGCTTTCTACCAAGGTCTCTGGTCTTATGCTGGTTGGTACAACCTAAATTATGTCACAGAGGAACTTAAACGACCAGAGGTGAGATTTTGGATTTTGTTTTGTTTAATTAACTTTACCAATTCATTTTGTGGGAATGTTAACCCACATAAAAATCATATAAATGAGTGAACACGTTCCCTTTTCAGTGAGCTATCTTGCTGTATATTCTTCAGGATTCAAAATTGATTAAACATCTTGACAAAAAATAAAATAAAATCTAAACATTTAGAGCTTGCAATCACTGAAATCAAGAATCTGATTTATTATTGTAGTGACCATGAACATAGTGAATCCGATTTTTCATATACATACAACACATTTCCCCTTTCTAAACAATGATTTTGAAAAGGTCTTCATCATGATTTAATATTGAGCTGAAATCATCTTTAGTCCACAGATGATGTTCATGATCAAGAGACTACTTATTCAGATGCATGTCGATACATGATCTTAAACTGCCTGCTTAGAGATCAGAAAGGATCCATAGTTAAATCATGATTGGCTGAAATTCTTGCTATCAGTGGAGCTTTAGTTACAACCAGTCTTGTAGGTTTTCCTGGGTTTTTCTGTAGATTTGGTTGCACTATTGACTGAGATGGTAAAGAAACTGAAACCTTTAATGTCTTCAATCTGTGGTCGTTAACACTTTATCATTTATGCAGCTGGAACATATTTTAAAGTTGCATTCAGAGTCATCTGATATTTTAAGAGATTAACAGCTCTCCACTGTTTATGAAGATCTTTGAAATCAAGGTTCTTTACATTCGTACAGAAGGCAAAATAAATGCCGTCCTGAGTACGACTGACTAGGTACTTCATTCTTCAGAAAGACGACACCATCTGTCTTCAAGAAATGATTCTGCAATTGTCGGGTGTATCAGAGATTGACAAAAAGCTGAATAGAGAGAGCTGGTGGACCACTTTGTGACATGGTGTGGAAACAATCGTCTCACCTTGAATGTGAACAAAACAAAGGATATGATTGTAGATTTCAGAAGAAACAGGGATAAGTAAAACACTGTTTCCATCATGGGAGAAGAAGTGGAGGTGGTTGAGGAGTATAAATACCTCGGAGTTCACCTTGACAACAGACTGGACTGGAGGCGCGACAGTGAAACCGTCTACAAGAAGGGACAGAGCAGGCTGTACTTCTTGAGGAAGCTCAGGTTCTTCAAGGTTTGCACCAAGATGCTGGAGATCTTCTACAAGTCTGTTGTGGAGAGTGTAATCTCTTCAGCCGTCATCTGTTGGGGTAGCAGCATCAGAGCCAGGGATTTAAAAAGGCTAAACAACCTGATAAAGAAGGCTGGTTCTGTTCTTGGGACAACTGTGGAACATCTAGAGATGATGATGCAAAGGATTCTTCATAAAATCCAAAAAAATTATGGACAACCCTGAGCATCCTCTTCATGAGACTTTCATACAACAACAGAGCGTCTTCAGTCGGAGGCTTCTTCAGTTTCGCTGCAATACATACCGCTACAGGAAATCCTTCCTGCCCACAGCCATCATCATCTATAACAACTCCTTAAATAATTAATTATATGAGCTACAACAACACTTAATTTCCCTCTGGGATCAATAAAGTATTTTTGAATTTTAATTGAATTTGAATTAATAATAATGCATTTTATTTATAAAATGCTTTTCTTATAACTCAAAGACACTCTCAAAGCTGTAAAAGAAACAGGCATGGTAAAACACAACAAAAAAATCAAACATTAAAAGCACTCTTGAAAAGGTGACTTTTGAAAGTGGAAAGGTCAGAGCAGTTGCGGATGGGTTTTGGGAGTGAGTTGGGGGGAGCGATGGAGAAAGCTCTGTCTCCCCAAGTTTGGAGTTTGGTCCTGCAAAGAAGGGTGAGGAGTTTAGCATTGAAGGAGCGGAGGGAGCAGGATGGAGCGTGGTGGTGGAGCAAGTCAGACTGGACAGCATAAATTTCCATAGTTATGCTGAGATATATTTATCCATATATGTCTCACAGCATAACTATGAAAATTTATCCCATGTTGTCTAATAAGTTCTCCAACTGGTAGAAAGTATTGACGCTGAGTTCCGTGGTATTATCCAAGGCGTTAAGAACATAATTAGTGATTTTCAGAGGTGCTATTTCAGTATTTCACTATCAACAGACAGACAGAAGGAAATTATCGTTTGGGAAATATTGTGTAGAAAGACATTTTATTTTCATACACCGGTTTGAAAATGTCCTTTCACTTATATTGTTATTAAAGACAAAAATATATTTGGCTTTTGTTTCATCCTTTCCCAGGTAAACCTTCCCAGAGCGCTGGTGATAGCCATTTCTCTGGTCACTGGCTTGTATCTGCTGGTGAATGTTAGCTATCTGACCGTGATGACGCCTAAAGAGCTCATGTCCTCCACCGCTGTAGCCGTCACCTGGGGGTAAGCTCTTGTTGTTCAGTCTTTAAGTCTGTAATAAATTCCAGTTTAATCGGGAAGATCTCTCCATCAGGAATAAAGTGTTGGGAAGCTGGGGTTGGATCATGTCATTGGCTGCTGCCTTGTCTGCTTTTGGTTCATTAAACGGGACATTCTTCAGTGGGGGTCGGGTCTGCTTTGTGGCTGCCAGGGAGGGCCACATGGTAAACTTCTCTGTTTATTTCATCAAAACACCTATAGCTTTTAAAAATAAAGGTCTTCACACATATTTATAGGGATCCATGTTTGTTTATAGCCAGACATTCTGTCCATGGCTCACGTCCACCGGCTGACTCCCTCTCCGGGTCTCATCTTCACCACTGTGATCTCTTTGGTAGTGCTGATCCCCGGAGACTTTCAGAGTATCGTCAACTACTTTAGGTGAACTTCTCCTCCTTTTTTTGCTCGAATAAAACAAAACTGTTGTTAGAATGTTCAGTCCATCTAAAACAATTCTTTATTGCTGTTTTCAGTTTCACAGCCTGGTTCTTCTACGCTGTCACTCTGTCTGGACTGATCTATCTCAAAATAAAGAAACCAGAGCTCCCCAGACCATATAGCGTCAGTGTCACACACAGTTATTTAACATTTTTAATAATTCACAACTGCTTGACATTGTGTCTGTCTCTTCTCTTCACAGGTTCCCATTTTCCTCCCCATACTGGTCCTGGTTGTGGCAATTTTCCTCGTACTGGCCCCCATCATAGACCGACCTCAGCTTGAATACTTATATGTGGCGTTATTCATCCTAAGTGGCGCAATAGTCTATGTACCATTCATCCATTTCAAGCTTTGCCCGGGAATGTTTGATAAGGTGACAACATTCCTGCAGCTGTTCTTGGAGGTCGCCCCAGCAGAGAAAAACCTCTGATTTCAAGCTGCTGCAGGTAATTGTAGTCTGCGGAAAAAATAAGCTCCAAAAGCCAATTAAGTAATTGGTATACCCGAACATGTAATTATCTGATGTGTTATCCTTTTGAATGTATTTAAATTAAATTGTGTGTGTTGCAAAAAAATTACAATTTTAAATAAAATTTATAAGAAAAAAATGTATATTGTCAACAAGTCTTGCAGTTATTTCTGAAAAGATTATGTATTTTATTACTACAAAAACAGACGCATTATAATGAGGTGTGTGAATTCTCAGCTGCTACTTTATTTGGTTAAAACAATTTTTAAAAAGTGTCTCAATACGATGGGTACCTATTTGTAACTCTATTATTCATATTTCCGTCAACGAATCCATCAAAAGTGAAGTAAAGTTTACGTTAATTTAACATTTTTAGAAGATGATTGTTGAAGTCTAATTGGTTTCCGTTTAATTATTACAATGCGTTAAAGGTCTTTGCATTATTCTTTTGGTTTCCTCTCAGTTGTGTTGCAAAAATACCTCAAAACACACGGGTCCATCAAAGATTCACCTTTAATAGAAATACAGAGCATCAGGGCAAAAAGTATAAAATAGTTGGAGTGAAGTGCAAAAAATGAGAAAATCTAGCTATCTTTGAAGCTCTATTTCCTCAACCATACTTATTACTGGAAACAATAAAACATTTTTTGACATTGCCCAGATGAATTTGTATTTGTAATAACCTTTTTTTTTAAGATTTTGTCACATAATGGTTATCTTAGGCTACTTACTTTTGATTTTTTTTAAATTCTAAAACATTTGATTCTACTTTCTTGCCAATAGTTTTAACCCCACATGATTTAAGGATCAAAACATAGACCTTTTTGGTTTTCTTTCACCCAGTTTGCCTACTATCTTCCACCTGTGAATTTTACTTTCAAAATTGGATCTCTTCAGCCATCATCTGTTTGGGTAGAAGCATCAGAGCCCTGGATTTAAAAAGGCTCAACAACCTGATAAAGATGGCTGGTTCTGTTCTTGGGACAACTGTGGAACATCTGGAGATGATGATGCAAAGAAGGATTCTTCATAAAATAAAAAGAATTATGGACAACCCTGAGGATCCTCTTCATGGGACTATTCCTACAACAGCAGAATGTCTTCAATCAGAGGCGTCTTCAGATTCATGGTAATATAGAGATCCTCCCCACAGCCATCAGCGTTTACAGCTCTTAAGAAACTTGGATAAAATGAGTTACATTTAACTTCCCCTTGGGATCAGTGTAGTATTTTTGAATTTGAACTAAAGTGTCTTCAATCTGTCTTATCTCCAACATAAAACAATGAAGAAGTTTGAGGCCTTCTGTCTCATATTGACCTATCATGACTTGAATCTGTGTGATTTCAGCAGCTGAGTCATACTCTGAGGAATTCAGCAAATCAAATCTTTACTTCTTTTTTTAAATAGGAATAAACGGAAGAGGTTTTAACTTGGACTTCTAAAATAAGGCTCACGGGTCCTGTATGGTTTTTAAATTAGGAGTCTACCTCTATTACACCTTTTGTTATTACAGAACTGGGTTCCAACTTTTTCATTGGGTTTAAATAAGCAACATTTAGTTAGGTTGATTTTCAGGCAGCAGCTGTTTAGGAGAAAGTTTCTAGTTGGCTAAAATCAAACACTCAAAGATTTGGATTTTATAATGTTTAATAATCGCCTAAAGGAAGAAAAAAAAACAAGACGGCCAATTTACAGTGACAAAATATCTGATTCAGCACAAAACAGGTGAGTTTACAATATGCATTTCCAGTTTCTATTTGACTGCTCAGCCTTTCTGTTCCGTTTGGAAACAAGCACTTCTCTACACCAAGCTGACAGTTCCTAATACTGACAGGATCCAAACACAGTGAAATTGTCTTTTAGGACATCAGTCCCCTCTGCTTTTCTTCTCAGTACCGTTTGACTCAGATTTGTTCTCGCAGCTCTCTCTCCCCGTCTCACCTCTGCCCCCTTGTGACGTCTGGTGGTAAAGTGCGTGAAGCCTCGCCGCATTCATGTCACTATCCTCTGCTGCCTCACAGCACCTCATCCACGTCTGAGGAACGGCCTCGATGCCATAGTGGGCCCCGGCAATGGCCCCGGCCATGCAGGCTATGGTGTCTGTGTCACCTCCCAGGGCCAAACTGTATGCTATTGTCCTCTCCAGACCGCCGTAGTTCTCTGGAAGGTAGTCCCGTGGCTGAAGGCAATGGAGGACGCAGAAGATGGCAGTGGGGACAGAGTGAAGAGCTGCAATGCCGTTTCCTGGATGTAAAACAGAGACAAAATGTTATTATATAATTATTATTATTATTATTATTGCTATAATATATATACAGTGGCTTGCAAAAGTATGCGGCCCCCTTGAACTTTTCCACATTTTGTCACATTACAGCCACAAACATGAATCAATTTTATTGGAATTCCATGTGAAAGACCAAAACAAAGTGGTGTACACGTGAGAAGTGGAACAAAAATCATACATGATTCCAAACATTTTTTACAAATAAATAACTGAAAAGTGGGGTGTGCGTAATTATTCAGCCCCCTTTGGTCTGAGTGCAGTCAGTTGCCCATAGACATTGCCTGGTGAGTGCTAATGACTAAATAGAGTGCACCTGTGTGTAATCTAATGTCAGTACAAATACAGCTGCCCTGTGACGGCCTCAGAGGTTGTCTAAGAGAATGTTGGGAGCAACAACACCATGAAGTCCAAAGAACACACCAGACAGGTCAGGGATAAAGTTATTGAGAAATTTAAAGCAGGCTTAGGCTACAAAAAGATTTCCCAAGCCTTGAACATCCCACGGAGCACTGTTCAAGCGATCATTCAGAAATGGAAGGAGTATGGCACAACTGTAAACCTACCAAGACAAGGCCGTCCACCTAAACTCACAGGCCGAACAAGGAGAGCGCTGATCAGAAATGCAGCCAAGAGGCCCATGGTGACTCTGGACGAGCTGCAGAGATCTACAGCTCAGGTGGGGGAATATGTCCATAGGACAACTATTAGTGGTGCACTGCACAAAGTTGGCCTTTATGGAAGAGTGGCAAGAAGAAAGCCATTGTTGAAAGAAAACCATCAGAAGTCCTGTTTGCAGTTTGCCACAAGCCATGTGGGGGACACAGCAAACATGTGGAAGAAGGTGCTCTGGTCAGATGAGACCAAAATGGAACTTTTTGGCCAAAATGCAAAACGCTATGTGTGGCGGAAAACTAACACTGCACATCACTCTGAACACACCATCCCCACTGTCAAATATGGTGGTGGCAGCATCATGCTCTGGGGGTGCTTCTCTTCAGCAGGGACAGGGAAGCTGGTCAGAGTTGATGGGAAGATGGATGGAGCCAAATACAGGGCAATCTAGGAAGAAAACCTCTTGGAGTCTGCAAAAGACTTGAGACTGGGGCAGAAGTTCACCTTCCAGCAGGATAACGACCCTAAACATAAAGCCAGGGCAACAATGGAATGATTTAAAACAAAACATATCCATGTGTTAGAATGGCCCAGTCAAAGACCAGATCTAAATCCAATCGAGAATCTGTAGCAAGATCTGAAAACTGCTGTTCACAAACGCTGTCCATCTAATCTGACTGAGCTGGAGCTGTTTTGCAAAGAAGAATGGGCAAGAATTTCAGTCTCTAGATGTGCAAAGCTGGTAGAGACATACCCTAAAAGACTGGCAGCTGTAATTGCAGCAAAAGGTGGTTCTACAAAGTATTGACTCAGGGGGCTAAATAATTACGCACACCCCACTTTTCAGTTATTTATTTGTAAAAATGTTTGGAATCATGTATGATTTTCGTTCCACTTTTCACGTGTACACCACTTTGTATTGGTCTTTCACGTGGAATTCCAATAAAATCGATTCATGTTTGTGGCTGTAATGTGACAAAATGTGGAAAATTTACAGCGGGCCGAATAATTTTGCAAGCCACTGTATATTTTAAGGATATGTCTCTTTCTCTCGCTGATGGTGCACTTGACGCTCCCTCAAAATGAACCTTGCAAGCTTTGACAGCACAAGAAAGTGATCTTTGAATTTCCTCACATGGGTCTGGGACTGAGCTGTCCGACAGTCGGGCGCCAAAGAGTTTTGGTATTTCTTCATCAACAAACTTTGAGGAAGCTTCTCCCCACTCTGGAAACATTCAGGGTTTATTTCCTTTTAGCTGGCTGGCCTTTTTTCCTTTTTTAGCTATAATCTGAATGATTTGGTTTGCATCTTTAAAATTGTGCACATTTTCATTTATAAAGAGAATCAAGTTGCTATTCATATGTTTTTGATTTAAACAACTGATCATATTATTCGATTTAACAATGTTTTGTTTTTTTACAATGTCAGTTGTACTCTCCATCCTTCCAACAATATTGGGACCCAGTGTCAGCTTTAAACCACCCGCTCCCGCCAGATTTGCGTTCAAACCCAAATTCCAATGGGGGGCTGTATAAAGAACCCCAGATATTAATATAACTTACAAAAAAAAGACCCATCCATTTCTGGATTTTAAGGCTGGAACACATTATACTTGTAGTTAAGGAGCAAAGATTGACAAGCCTTTAATGATCAAACGGCCAAATATCTGAACTCATTACACATTTGTTTAAGAGAGGATATAAATTCTCATTTGAATGAATTGAATGAAGAGAATTGGTTTACTGACCGAGTTCAGAGATGACTTCCTCTATGCTGACTTTGCTTCTGTCCATCAGGTCTCTGACTCTGTGGAGACGCTCACAGAATGGCTTCTCTGCTTCTTTTAGACTGAAAAGATACAAGATATTCAGGAAACTGCAGCCAGACTGCTGTCTGTGTTTTAGACACAAACAGCATTGTTTTATTCTTCGAGAACTCACATTCTGGCATCACGAAGTGCCTCCTCCTCACCCTCCACTTCTTCCATCTCTGTGATCAGCCTGCTTATGAACTGCTGAGGGAAGCTTAGCGCCCCCTGCAGGGAAAGATGAACAGCCAATGCTTGCAGGACAGCCCCGTTATAACCAAGAGAGCAGGAATGTGTCAGCATGGCACCAAGACGAGCAAACTGCAAATGGAAAATGAACAGTTGAGTGAGGATTCTTCCCATTTATACTGAGGATGTGATTTTTAAACATCACAAAGTCACCGCTGACCCGTTTAACATTAGCCAAATCAGGAAAAGCCAGCGCGAAGGGAGCAGCTCTCATTGCCCCGCCGTTTCCGAATGAGCCGCGACCGTTAAACTGATCCCTTGCTGGTTGGTACACGTCGACGAGCTGGGGGGAGGCAAGTTTTTTCAACACCTGGATCACTCCAGAACCATAACCACGGCCGGGGGAAGCACTGTACTCCTTCGCAAACCTACAAGGATGAAAGTAACAGGTTAAAATGTTCTGATATCAGACCTGGAATTAGCAGGGAAGCTGGAGTCGGCATCGGTCTACCTGCGGGCCAAGTCCTGCTCATCAAATCCAGACCGGTTCAGAAGAGACTGGACCACACAGCGCGTCATGGCTGTGTCATCACTGTATTCAAGGATGCCTTAAAAAACACAGGACTCAGGGTCAACATGTTGCAAATCAATAGGGTAGATATTAATAGATATTAATCCAGCTAAAGTGGGTAGGGAGGTTGCTCAATGCTTTATTTTTGAGCCGCTTTTATTCAACATCTACAGGCTGCGTAATGCATAAAAATGGATGTACATTTTTTTTTATGAAAAGCTAAAAACCAGAACTTGATACAGCTTAACAAGGATAACAAATTCCACAGCATCACAGAAATGTGAACAGTTTTGCAAAAGTATCAATACTCCTTGAACTTTTCACATTCTTCTGATGTTAAAACTACAAACAATGTGTTTTATTAACAGTTTAGAAAAATGTTTTAATAATCCTCAAAACTATGGCTTGCATATGTATTCAGCCCAGCTGGGTTAATGCGTTGCAGAACTACTTTTTGCTTTTGAGGTATGTCTCAACTAGCCTGCACCGTCCAACTGGATGGAGAAAGGTTGAATACATCAATGTTAAACTCTTTCCATAGACTTTAAATTAGATTTTATCTGGATCATTCTAACATAAATAGGATTTAAACAGAATTTAAAAAAACAAAAAAAAAAACAATCACTGACCACCACCACCCAATAAATGGAGAATATAACATCGGTGCTTTAATCATAGCACTGGTTCCAATCCAGAGTAGAGAAAGGAAGCCAACATTTAGATAGGCTCATCAACTTTAGAGTCAACTTCCTGGAAACCTGAGATGAGTAGAAACTGTTGGAATAAACTAGGAGTACAATGATCAGGCGGTTCCAGCACGATAGTGGTTACAACATTCACTTTGTAAGTTATTCAGTTTCTCTTCAAAAGCTTAAAACATAAACAAAAAGGAATAATTGCAGAGAGTCCTTTGATAAACGCAGCAGAAGCACTAGGTAGTAGTACTGAAAGCAACTGAGATTTAAGAAATTCCAATTAATACAATCTTTTGTTGCTAATATTTTCTATATCTGTTTTTAATTTAAACTAAGATGAAATGCAACTAGATGCAGGCTGTTTGCTGATGTGTCTTTAGATAAAAAAGGATGGGACTTCCAAGCATGTTAATTTGTGTCTTTTCATGGGATGACAAATGTTCATTTTCTTTCATCCTTAAAAATTGTCGTTTTGTGTTGTTTGAAAATGTAAGGATACTGAACATAAAAGAGAAGTCAATTTACGGCATATAAACAGTGTTATTTCTGTCATTCAAGCTGTGCTAACCAAGACCAAATGCCTCTTGAACCAAATTCTCCATAATATAATCCTTAAACGTATTGACTGCCTCACAGTTTCCTTTGGTTTCGTCTTCCAGGCCGCTTAGGTGCTGCAGTACGCTCTCCATCGGAACCTCCTCAGCGCCTTCAAACTCTCCACCGACGCAGTCTCCCAGCACAGCCGCCACCAGCGCTCCCCTGAAGCGGGACAAAGAGGCCGGGCCTCCCCCCGCCGAGGCCGCCGCTCTCACAGCCGTCATAGCCATTCATCCGCCGGAGATGCAGCTTCGCTCCACGTCCTCTGAAATGTTTACTGCCTGACGGCGAGACGGGCCGATAACAACAAACGTCAACTGAACTCCTCCTGCGATATGCTTCCTGAACCTGTTTGGTTCCAGGTGAAAGGTTTCTGATCGTCTAGCGCAGAGATAATTCAACCTAGAGTCAGTTCCCACTAATAACCTAGCGCGAGCAACTTCTGGTCCTCATATCTCTAAGCGGCAAACGCCTTCGACTACCAAGCACTATCAAATGTGTGTGCACCAAAATTTGTGTGAAAAGTTTGGTTGAAAAAACTGATTTAACATTGTAATTAATTAGTAACAATTAAAGATTTATTTAACTCAAAAGCACCTTGAATTACACTGTTGTTGAAAGTGTGCTATACAAATAAAATTGCCTTGCCTATAAAAAGTTCTTCTTCTTTGAAAATTATTGGCGGTTGGCAAACAACAATTGGTGCATTACCACCACCACTGATTTGGAGTGTGATCCCAAATAGCCCTAAAAAATGGTAGATTACACGTTTTAAAAATTACGACATATACATAAAATAGTAGAGCTCACCCCTTGCTGGACAGGAGTTAGATTTATTATTATTATTATTATTATTATTATTATTATTATTATTATTATTATTATTATTATTATCAATAGAAAAATAAGAATAAAAATAACAATAGCAAACAAAGGTAAAAAACCACCAGTAAAACAAGACAGTTATTAGTTATTCAAGGACAATGTTAGAGAAAGCAAAAATAAAACACAGCTCAAGAATACACCATGAGATAGAGCTATACAAAGAAAGCTGCATAATGCTGAGATAATGAAATAAAAGGCTAATATGTTTAGTGGGAGGTTTTTAGAGAGAGGTTTCATGGATTTAGTGAGATCCTAGTTATCAACCAATACAGACAATTCCAGTTTATTACTCAAATTAGTTTAAAATGTTTTCCATTAATGGAAATTCACTAAATATGCATCAAGTCATTGACTTGCTGCAATCCCTTATACTGAGCATGTATGTAACAACAGTGGGAAGAAAAACTCCACTTTAACAGGATGAAACCTGCAGCAGAACCTGGCATAGTGAGAGAGGTCATGTGTCACGTGTCTGACTGGGGGGTTGAGAAGATAGAGTAGACACAAAAAAGAGACAGAAGAACTGACGTAGGAATACTGTCTATATTAGAGAAAGTAAAAAGTTAATACCAGGAGAGGGAGAGCGTTTAGTTGTTGGCAGCATCATCCCAGCTGATGTCTCCCCCCAACAAGGCATCACAGCCAAACAGAACACCAAACCTGGTGAGGCTTCTATGTGGAGAAAAGTTCTGAGAAAACATAAAGTTCACAGCTGAAGTAACAGCAAATAATGCAATTTGGAGAGTAGTAGGAGAAGAAAGTAGCTCAGTGAGGAAAAATGGTCAGTTTGTCCTTGGCCATAACCTTATAGCAGCATAGCTATAAAGAGATAGCTCAGGATAACCTAAATTATAGGCTTTATCAGAAAGGAAAGTTTTAAGCCCAATCTTAAAAGTAGACATTGTCTTTTATCAACATTATTGTTGTTCAACAAAATATGTATGTAATGCAATGTGTGCTGACATATTCTGAAGGGATGAGCTTTCACACCGGGACATACTGAGCCAGATGTTTAATATAAAAATTAGCAAGAATTAATCATGGATCAAATCTTGAAGGACTTCCCCATTTCTCAGTTACATGTTTTAACCCCTACCCAAAATAAAGGGTCAATAGATAAGAGAGGGGGGATATGTTTGGAAAATCTTTACAAATTAGGGTTGAGTTTAGGAAAAGACCGGACGTTTTAACCATGCTTTTCTTAATTTCAGAATCACATCGGTCAATTATTTACCCATTTACACCGTCAGGAGTGGAAAAACAGAGGGAGGCCTTAGTGTAGGAATTACGGTAAAGCTTTTCCGTTGAAGTAGTTGTGTATTTCCTTAAAATGTCCCTAAATAAAACACTTGGCTTTTAACTGTTGCGTATATTATTTGCAGGATTAAATTAGCAGCTAATCTGGATGGAGTGTTGCTAATTTGTTACTGTCGCTCCGTCTGTAGCCCCATTGAGGAAGAGGAGGAAGAAGGAGGAGGAGGAGGTGGGCATTTGGAAGCGCGGTGTCCGCAGCATAATTAAAACATGGCGGAGTCAGAAGAATGTAGACTTAAACGTTTAAAGGTAAGGAATTAAAACGATAAATGGTCACAGGGGCCAAGTAAAGCTAAGCGTATCAGCAAACCCAGCTTCATTTTGTGGTTTGGGTTCTGAAAGCTTCCGGTGGATAGGGTGCTCATTTTTGGCTAGCATCGGTTAGCTTGCTACATGGCTCTGTTTAGCATCTTGGTTCAGGAAAAACATTGAAAACAGGAAAATTCACCGCGTTTAGCTGCTATTCCCACACACTCTTTGAGCCTTTATTAATCCATACATGCAGCTCTTTACAGCATTTCTCGCAAAACATGCCCAGGGACTGCTGAGGACAGTAGACATGGCACATTTTAGTCAGTTGATGCAAATTCACCGCAGTGACTTTCAAAGCCGTAATATTTCCTCCCACTCATCTATTTTCCTTCATCAAATGCTGTTTGTTTGCGAGTATTTCTGCGTCTAATTATAAATTAAAAGGTGATAAATTAGTTAACATTAACGAGTTTGGTGACACGCCTCTTGCACACAACTGAACAATACTAGGCCTAGATCCATTTAATACTACTGAGGTGCCCACTACTAGAGGGTCAGAAACACACATTGAGGGACCCCAGATATTTGAGTTACCTTATTGAAGTTGTACCTTTACCACATGGTATTTGTAGACATAAACACGCTTCTAGTGGGATTCTAGCTGGAGATTTGTCCGCTCTTCTGGTCTGAGAATTGGTATATTCCATACGAATTATTTTGGCCTCTTGGCACAAAAAGGGGCTTTTAACATTAGTCCTCAAATTCTCAGTTTGGTTAAAGAGCAACTCACCCCCAAATTTGCTGATAAACTGTACAACTGAGTGTCTAATAGTGCTGTCTACATGTGTGGTCATTATTTTAGTGCATCTTATTTAATATATATATATATATTTTTCTGCCTAAAACCGTTGGTGTGGCGCCCTCTTTAGGTTACAAGTCTGCTACATTTGAATTTGATTGAGCCAACGCTATTGGCTAAGCAGTGACATGTGACGTTGCTGACGTCATCTGCACTGCTGCTGTAGGGTATAAAACGAGCCGATTCTCAGCCACGCCCTCCGTAAGGTGTTGGGTTAGCAGGCAAGTATTGAGACAGTTTAATGGGTTATCAGTTTTTTTAGCATAGCATTTTGTATTGTACATAATTATTTAGTGTTAATTGCTTTGTTAAATATTTTAGTTTAGTCATTTGGTATTAGCGTTAGATTAGGACATTTATTAGTATTAGTTGTATTTAGTGTTCTATATCGTGTTTAATTTTAGTGTATTGTAGTATATTGTACTACTGCGTTAGGATGGGGAGAAAGTGTAGTGTAGTGGGTTGCAATAGCTCTGTGGGTTTGCACTGGTTTCCACTGGACTTAGAAATTAGGCGCCGGTGGTTGCGTGCAATTGGCATGGAGGAAAACTGCGAACTCCCGCCTCAGTCTGGAGTTTGCAAGCAACATTTTACGCGCGATTCCTACACCAACATGATGGAGGTTGAACTGGGTTATGCTGACCATCTCCGTTTGAAGAGAGAGGCAGTCCCCACCATTGCTCTTCCACGACGGAGTCAAAGACCACCGACTCTGTTGCCCCGCCCAACTGGAGATATCGGGCGCCAATCTGAGGTGAGTAAGCAAAATAATTACCTTAAATAGCTAATAATGATGATTTCCCTAGCTTGGATTTGGGACCTCAAATGACTTCATGGAGGCAAAAGAGCTAGCTATCGCTCTCCATCTGTCTCGCAGTCTGTGTCACTGCTGCAGTTCTGCTGCCAAAATGTTAGTCACAGCCCAGCCCTCTCCCCCCTCGCCGTCCGGTCCGCCAGGCAACGCCTCCTTTTCAAACAGGAAATATGTGTGGAGTAAGACTCTGGTAGGGGGGTGACTTGCTCTTTAAAAAGGGAGACCGCAGAGTGTGTTCCAACTACAGGGGGAATCACACTCCTAAACCTCTCTGGTAAGGTCTGTTCAGGGGTTCTGGAGAGGTACAGCTGGTACAATGTTTTCAGGTTTGAAAGTCCTATCTTCATGTATACTTCAACATCACTTATAGGACCTGTTGAAAGATTTAGGTGAATATGCCTGTGGGTACAGTCCCAATCAAAAGTTTAAGATCACTTGAAAAATGGCAAAAAATCATGTTTTTCTTGGTTGGTTCTTAACAAGTTTACAAGTAGAGCTTCAATATGCAAAAAGAAATGGGAGTGAAATTAAACATTTTTTGAGCATGCAATTTATTAAAAAAACAACGCTTAAACTGAAACAGGCTGTTTTACAGCTGATCAAAGGTTTAGTACCACATCCGTTTAAAAGACCAAATCTGTGCAAAAATGTGGATTCATTGACATTTTCTGTCAGGTTGTCCCACTGTCATGACGTTCTGATGGCAAAGCCAATAGAAACTGCCTCTTTGAACGCAGTCGGGTTGTTGATCTGCATAAGCAGGGTCTTTCGCAGCGCGCCATCGCTGCTCAGGTGGGACGCTGTAAGACGTCATTTGGATTTTCTTAAATGATCCTGAGGGTTATGGAACATAAAGGCAAGTGGAAGACCCAAAAATGTCTTGCCAGCACTGAGCCGGAGGATCCAATTGGCTGTCTGTCAAGACACTGAACGATCCCCAACCCAAATTATGGCCACTACTCGGGTCAACTGCAGCCTCATAACCATCAGACGGGATCTGAGACTGAAGACATCAAAAAAACAAAAAACGCCTTCAAAGGCCTAGTCTCCTTGGACGCCACAGAACTGACAGTTTGGACTTTGGAAGAGAGTGCCAAACATGGGACATTGAAAGGTGGAAGAAAGTTTTATTCTCTGAGAAAAAATTGTAACCTTGATACCATACCATTTTATTTATAATGTGCTTTACACATGACAGTAGTCAGTTAAAGTGCAGAACACAGGCTAGAAACATAAGAAATAAGATGGTCATGATGGTTTCCATGAGAAGTACCTGAGATGTTTTCTACGTGCTACAGTGGAGGGGGTGCCATAATGGTCTGGCGTGCTTTTTCCTTCAGTGGAACAATGGAGCTGCAGGGGCGTCAAACGGCTGCTGGCTATGTCCAGATGTTACAGAGAGCATTCCTCATGACTGAGGGCCTCATCTTCATGGTAACTACTGGGTTTGTCAACAGGACAATTCTACAGTACACAGTGCCCGCAGGACAAGGGATTTCTTCCAGGAGAATAATATCACTCTTTTAGACCAACCTGCATGTTTCTCTGATCTAAATGCATTTGAGAACCTTTGGGGATGGATAGCAAAGGAAGTTTGCTAAGATGGACAATAGTTCCAAACAGTAGATGCCCTTCAGGTGGCCGTCTTCACCGCTTGGAGAAATGTTCCCACTCACCTCATGGAAACTCTTACATCAAGCATGCCGCAACGAATTTTTGAACTGATCAACACTAACTGTGGAGTTCCTCATTATTGAGTTCATGTTTGAAACTTTGATTTTTGTTTTGGGGGTTTACGGGTTACAGGTTATGTTTTTTTGGAGGTGTGGTCTTAAACTTCTGATCAGCTGTAAAACAGCCTGTTTCAGTTTAAGCGTTGTTTTCAATAAACTGTTCAAAAGATGTTTTGTCTCACTCCCATTTCTTCCTGTTGCATATTGAAGCTCTACTTGGAACCTTGTTAAGATCTAACCATTCTATATATATATATATATATATTTTGCCATTTTTTATGTGGTGTTAAACTTTTGATTGGGAATGTATAGTTGTCACCCTTGGGTTATAGAAGATCAACAGTAACTTCTGCTGTAGAGTCACGGTGGCAATGATGTTGAGGTATAGTGGATACGTCACCTTTTAGGCATGTTTTAGCTGATCGGTAGTAATTTAACCTAAAGAACTTAAGCTAATACTAAAGTTTCAATTTGAAGAAAATCCAGTTATTGTATGAGTGAAGAAAATGCATAAGTACTTACCAGACATATTCAAGTCGTAAGATTTGACCTAACGGTATGTTCTTCCATCCAGCGCGAAGAGCAGATGTCCCGAATGTTTGACGAAGTGATGGGGCTGGGAGAGTTTGCCGACTCCTCCAGGGGCTCTGTGGCTTCCTCCAAGAGTGGCGGTCCGGCAGAATCAAAGGCTCAGGATGAAACTACAAAACAAGGGGATAGCCAGCCGCTTGAAGAAGATAGCAACTCGAGTAAACAAGAGAAAAAGACTGGGGAGAACACTATTCCTCCCCTAACTTCGTCCTCTTCGGAAAAACCCTCCTCGATTAATATGGTAAGGAGTGAAAGAGGAGGTGGAGGGAGTGGTGGAGCGGCCTTTGATGATGCACTGGATGGGCTTCCCTCTTACGGGCCAGAGGAGGAGGATGAGGAAGACTGGCATTACGCCCTGCCAATGGGTTCCCTAGAAGATGTCGATGTTGGTAAGGCCAGCAAAATAAGTCAGCTTGGAAAGGAGAACAGCGCTTCCCGGGGCGATCCCTTTGTTCAAAAACCTGGAGCTGAAGAGGAGGAGCAAGAGAACGATCGGAGCACTGAGTCTGCGAACACCTCCCACTCCTCCCAGGACAACACCCCGGACCACAACAGAGGTAAAACTTCCACAACAAACACTGAAAGGAGATTGATCACCAGTAAATATCAATCTATTAAATACAGTGTTTCTACACTCACTGAAAAGGAAATAATTTAGTAAGTACTCTTCAGGTCTGGATAGGTATGGGAAAAGTAGCCAAAGTATTGGAAAAAATACAAACCCTTTCCAAAAAATTCGAATATCATGAAAAAAGTTTCTTTCTTTCCATAATTCCATGCAAAACGTTAAACTTCCATAGATTAAAGAATTAGGGCCCACAACTAAAACAATTTCAAGTATTTAGTTGTTTATTTGTACATAATTTGGGGTTCCAGCTCATAAACTCGCGAAAACAGGAATTAAAAAATTAAAATATTGTGAAGAAATCACCATTTACTTTTCTGTTTTTGCAGGAAAAAAAGAAAGCAATTAGAATCACATCAAATCAATCAAAATATGGTACTTTCAAATAAGGCTGGAGGATATGGCCAAAACTTATATCACAATATATTTCTTAATTTCGGTCGATACGATATAATTCTAATATCAATATATACTATATAAAAGCCTCAGGAAAAACTGCCTAGAACGCCCACAACAGATGGTTAATTATATACTTATTAAATGGCATTTAACAAATAGACCATGTATAATTTGCACACATTAAAAATAATATAAAAAGTAGTGCCTTTGGATATAAACGTCCCATTTTGTGTGAAGCATATTGTATTTGTTACAGAAATAATTTGAGTAATTAATCCTCATACGATACACAAAATGTAAAACTCAGGTGTGTTTTAACCGTATAACTTACCAATAGCGGAGTTTAGTCGATGCCCGAAGCATTGTAGTCTTGTCCATGTGTTCAACTCGGCTCAACTCGTTAGGAGCGCTCATTTTGTTGATAAAACTTGCCTCGTTGAGATTAGCCTAGTTTATCTGTCTACCACGTCCTGAGCACAGCCAACTGCTGCTGCCGGGCTCCTGTCTGTGGTGTACGTCATCACTCACGTAGCCAATGTGTCGCTCTTTCTATTCGGGATGAATCGGCTGCGCTCGTAAACGCTGTGAAACGTCAGTGAGTGAAACGCTGTAATTATATACTGTAATGTATATTCATTCCCTGCTCTCTCTGACCCCTTTCCTGTCAAGTAACTGTCATATAAAGGCCACTGAAGTCCCAAAAAATCATTTTTTAAAATAATAATAAAATTAATAAAAAATAGCTGTAATGTATATCGAATTACCGGAAATGTTTAAAACTCATATCACAGTTATTGAATAAAAGTATGCCGCGGTATATATTGATATTGAATTATTGTCCAGCCCTACTTTCAAAAGTATATGTCAATCTTCAGTACTTGTTAGGGAATCACTTTGCCTCAATCACTGCCTCATGGGATTGAGGCAATCAGCCTTTAGCAATGCCTGGGAATTATGGAAGCCCACATTTCCTTGATGCTTCCTGTGAGCTCTTCTTTGTTTTTGGGTCGAGTGCCCCTCATTCCCCTCTTGATAATACCTAATAGATTCTCAATGGGGTTTAGGCTGGCCAGTCAAGCACTGTGATGGTATGGGCATCAAACCAGGTTTTGGTTCTTCTAGTGGTATAGGCAGGAGCCAGATCCTGCTGGAAGATGAAATCTGCATCTCCATACAGATCCTCAGCAGAAGGAATCATGAAGTCCTCAAAAACATTCTGGTAGACTGATGCGATGACCTTGGATTTAAGAAAGCAGAATTTACCAACACCGGCACCGGACATTGCACCCCAAATCATGACTGGCTGTGGATATTTCACACTGGACCTCAAGCAGCTTGGGTTCTGTTTCTCACCTGTTTTCCTCCAAACCCTTGGACCTTGATTCCCGAATGAAAGGCACACTTTACTGTTTTTGGAAAAGAGGATCTTGGACCACTGGCCAACAGTCCAGTCCTTCTTCTCCTTGGCCCAGTGGAGATGCATCTGAATGTGGTGGTTTTTGAAGCTGTGACTCCCGCCTCATTCCACTCTTTCTGGATCTCTGCCAGATTCATGAATCTTCTCTGTTTGATAATCTTCTGATGCCCACGGTCGGCTCTTCTGCTGGTGCATCTTTTCCTGACACATTTTGCCCTTCCACTAGACTTTCCATTTATATGCTTGGACACAGCACTCTGTGAACAGCTAGCCTCCTTAGCTATGAACTTTTGTGGCTTACCCATCCTATGGAGGGTATCAATGGCTGCGTTTACATGCAGCCAATAACCCGTTCAAAACCGGAATATTAGCAATAACCCAGTTATGCACAGCCATGTAAACACAGACAAAAACCCAAATATTACCCCTTGGGGTACCCCTTTTCTAACCTGAATATTTGGACATGTAAACGCATATCAGTATATCCCCATCAAAAGGAACATTGATTTGTGTTCTGCACATGTTCTTTTCGTAAGGAATCTTGGTCTTTTGAGTAGAGGAACTTCTTGTATGTGCATAGAAAAACAGGAAGAAGAATAGAATCGGAAATTACACATATTGCTTTGCCCCTACGTCCTGACGCAAACCGTGCGTCGCCGTTTACATCAGGATATGCCAATTGATTACAAATTCCATGTATACAGGAGAAACTCTCTCTGCTCACGCATATAAACAGGTTATTCCGAATGTTTCAGAAACCCGAATAGTAACCTTAACCCGAATATTGCCAATATTCAGGGTAATATTCAGGGTTTTTCCGGTGTGACCATGGCCGTGCTTAACCGGGTTATTGCTAATATTCCAGTTTTGAACGGGGTATTAGCTCCATGTAAACGCAGCCGCTGATGGGTCTTCTGGCCAGTTGTGAAGTCTGCAGTCTTCCCCATATTGAACATAACTGAGACAATTGAACCAAAGTGAAGCAATTTAATGACACGTGGGAAAACCTGTGGAGGTGCTTTGAGTTTAGTAGATGAGTATTGTGTGACACTCAGTTTAAAACATTCATACCCTGTAAAATTGGGCTGATTTCTTCACAGTATTCTAATTGTTTGAATTTCTGTTTTCGTGGGTTTTATGAGCTGGAAGCCCAAATTATGTACAAATAAACAACTAAATACTTGAAATCGTTTAAGTTGTGGGTCCTGAATCCATAATCTACGGAAGTTTAATGTTTTGAATGAAATTATGGAAAAAAACTTTTCCATTATATTCAAATTTTTTGGAAAGGGTCCGTAGTTGTATATACAGACTTCATCACTATCCCAGTGTAGAAAAAGGTTGAATCATCCATCCATCCATCCGTCTGCTTGTTTAGTAATCTGTCTATCCTCATTTGTCCATTCGTCCATATGTATCCATGGGTACCGTGAAGCGAAAAAGGATTCTTTCTTCTGACGGCTTCAAATTTAAAGTAATCTTTTTATATATATACCAACATGTGTCTACTAACTGGAAGCAACCTTAATGGAGCGGCCCAGTCAGACTCCTGACTTGAGTCTTATAGAGAATGTGGGAAGTGATCTAAAGATTAGGGGGATGGAAAGGAGGCCTTACAACTTCAAAGACTTGGATCTCATTGGATTAAATGAATACCAGTTAAATTCATGTGTTACGACCTGCCCAGGGGCCTACAGGCCATAACATAAAAATGATCCATCCTGCAACATATTTCAAGCAGCCAAGAACATGAAAGTAAAAGTTAACTGGTGTTTATTGTCAACAATCAGTGGTGGTTCAAGCTTCAGGGTCGATATCAGGCCAAAATAACAAACAAAATAGAATTGCTTGAATGAACATCTTACCTAAAGCAAAATAAATAAAATAATGACAAAATCTTACCTCCCTAGACTAACTAAACAGGAGAAAATGTAGAAATTAAATGGTGACCCAACCCCTACTAACAGTTGTTAAGTATAACAAAGTGACTGAGTCTTGCTGCTTGGAATGAGCTGGGGATGGATGACTGGCGGATTCGACAGCGCCATCTTATATTCACTGCAATAGCCAATCAGCAGGCTGCCCCCATCTGGGTGCACCAACCAATGACCAGTACCTGTGTAGAAAAATTGACATAGAAGAACACAAAACACACTCCCTTATGACTGGGGTCATAACACATGCTAAAAGCTTATCAGCAGCTGTAGTGCCAATTACAGCTTCATCAGTGGTAATTGAGCAGGGTGTTGAATGATGTGTTCAATAATAGCTTGTCAATAAAAACAAAAAACTTTTTATTTTTTATTCAAATGTTACCCCATCTCTGTCCATACACCCATACCCATACAACTCTTCTGTCTTCACCCATGCACATACTACGTGCATCCTACTTCTTTTCTTCCTGCCTCTGGTTTTGCTGCTTCTGTATTAAGACTGGCACTATTAATATCATAGAAATATCTATCATAAATATATATTGGACTTTTGTATTTATACTTTTAAAATTTGCTAAAAATGACTGAAAGCTCTGGAAATTTTAGTCAGGAAAAGTGTAATTTTGACAGATTATAAAACCTTGTAAAAAAACTTTGTTTTGCCTTTGTTCCACTGAGCTACTATGTACTCCTAATAGCAGATAACATAGCGAGGGGGTCAGTTAGCCTTTGGGCTTCTCTTATGTTGCTAGTTGTGGTGAGATAATGCCGTGCTCCCGTCTCTCTTTGTTTACATACATTCTCTCCTTTTTTCAGCCGATGGTGGCCTGAACCAGACCGAGGAGACTGAAGACAGCCGACAGGAAGAGGTGAAGATTCAAACAGAGCATGAAATAATTTCCTTTTGAAATAGTCGTGAGTTGTTCAAAAAAGGCTCCTTTTTTTTCCAGACGTCAGCGAACACTCGTGGAGGAAATCTCCCTACGTCTCCCAGGATAAATATTAAGGATGAGCCAATTGATGAAGGCTATGATGCTGCTTTGCTTCCTCAGAACTCGAGTAAGCAAATCAAAGAGGAACTGGAGCAAGAGGTACGTTCTGATGGAAAGCGTCTTATTATGCTAGAATTTCAACAGCATGGTGTTTACCCCCTAATAAGAAAATACTGTGAAAACCCTATTTGGATTGTGTTGAAAAAACGGAAATCAACTGGAAGATCCCAAAAAAATTATTTTTATTTTTAATACTTTGAATGCTGAAATGGAACAAATAAATTAAACCCTAAATAAATCGTAGTGTTTTATAAGAAAGAAATCAAAAACATATTTGGTCTTTAAAAGTTCTAATCTTATTTGAAGCTAAACTAAAGCTTGATTCTAAACTGCTATGATGTATTGTAGGGATGTAAGAAAATATCACCGATATATCGCGATATTTTATATCCCGATATTATATCAATATTCCAAACAAAAATATCAGGTTTTTTTTTAAAGGATTTGAATGGAACCATTAATGATGACAGACATTTTTTTAGTAAAACTTAAACTTAAAAAAAGTATAACTGGTAGTTTTTGGCTGTTTTTCACCTTCTTCGTTCCAGTGGATCAACTAGATCTAGTAAAAAAAATTGGATGTGTTAAAGTATGAAACAGGTTGGAGTGTTAAGAATGCTGGGACAGTTTTCCTACTGTTAAATCGAGTAAAAATCACAATATATAGTCTTACTCATAGTATCGCGATATATCGCGATATATTGTATTGTCTACCATGTATCGCGATACATATCGTATCACCAGATTTTTGCCAATACACATCCCTAATGTATTGCATGAATTTATTGAGTACACCGTCTGATTCAACATTTGGTAGAACCACTTCTAGCTGCAATAACTTTTAGTAGCTGTATTTTCTGACTTTATCAGTCTCTTACATTATTGTGGAGTAATGTTGGAACGGTATTCTTAGTCAAATTCTTCAGTTCATGGAGGTTTGCAGATATTTTATTTTTTGATTGAAAAAACTTTTACCTACCAATATTCCTGCTTCTGTGAGGGTGGACAGCTGCTGCTGATCACCTAATAAAGTGCATTAATTCGCTGCACCTGGCAGCTACTTTCCCTCATAAATTCAATGTAACTTTGAAAGGGCGACCTTCATTTTTTTGCATATAGCGTTTTGGCCTTTAAAAAAAATTAATTGCTCTATGTTTTGTACACTTGAGGTTAGATTTAAATTATTTTTGAAACTGATAAAGACCAGAAACTTTACCCTGTCCTGATACATAAAACCAAACACAATTGCATTTTGTTGAGGATAACTCTGTTTTTGCCATTTGATGTTTTCAGGAAGAGCTGAGGATAAGCTCGGTCTTCTCTGTAGGAGGAGGAAACAGCTTCACAGCTTCTTCCAGTAAGTTTCCTTAGTGGTCACTTAACTGTTTGAATATTCAAAAAGGCAAGGGATTATCTGATTACCTGAGATACTTTCACCAGTCCCTTTTTAAAATGTCATGAAGTAAAAGGTGGTAAGACAAATTAAGGCTAGTTTATACTTCTCCATCAGCAAGTTTGCACATGTGTCGACAGACTTCTCAGGTGCCTGGGGAGTTATGCAAAGCGTTCCCTGCCACCGCAGTGGGGGGAAGGGGGGGGGGGGGGGGGCACCTCCCAACCCAACCCAACCCAACCCACTATTCCTGCAATTTCCTTCCACGAATCAAAAGTCTGCTGCTTAACTTTGTACTCCTTCAGTGACGGGTTGTTTAAATGTTCATATCTTCAGACTTCTTCCGCAAGACGCTCTTCTCCATGTCTGCTGCTAGATATCTTCAGCACTCTGGCATTTTTGTTAATGGCAGTGCTGTTGACAAATGTAAATTAAGTGAAAAATTTGTCTTAACTTATCAACGTGCCACTGTTTTTGTATGAATTTTGGTACAAGTGATCAGATCCTGCACTGTGGTTTGCTAGATATTTTTGATAGCAAAAACATACTTTCAAAGGGTGATTCACAACACAGTGCTTTTTTTTTGGGTGGATTTTTTTTTTCACTGTGTGCCATCTTGTCTTAATGTCGCTTAGTAACCGAAGTGTGGCTTTTTAGACCTTGAGAATATTCTCTGGAGACTTTCCTTTATTTTGATACCAAAACAGTTAAAATAAACCTTGTAGTTGGTTGGGTGAAGAGTTCTTTGTTTAATTTTAGTGCCAAAAATCTATTCAGAATCAATTCATGGTTATTAATAATGCTTATTTACTTTGAATCAAACGCTAAGTTTTTTTTCCTCCTTTTTATTAACTCAGTGCCTGCAGCTGTTCAGGCTCCGACTCCGACTCATATTTTAATCCCCGGCAGAGGAACCGTTCTACAGGCCATGACTTCCCTCCCAGTTAGACCACCAGTTCCAATCCCACATCCAATACCCACTTTGACAACATTCCCGCCACGCCCTCCACCACCGGCTGTACCTGGGAGTGTTCGCTGCAGCGGCTGCTCCAAGGTAAAGTTTAACTTTGTACATATTTTGGGTGATGGATTGTGTGGTTTACCGCTGTTTCATATTGCGGTCTATTTTGTAGCTTTGGAGATGGCTGTTGATGTTATGCTGCTGTCTTAATATTTTCTAGGTTTTGCTGAAAGGCCAAACCGCTTTCCAAAGAAAAGGCTCGACGCAGCTCTTCTGCTCCACAGTCTGTCTGACGGGCCATCTTCCACCAATCACCAAGGGTAGATCCTGTTTCCAGTGTAACAGGTACATTTTCCTGTTAGTAGCAACGCATCAAGACTTTGAGAATTTCTCAGGATTTAAGATTATTTTTAGAATCAACACATAGATGCTTTATCACTTAGAGAAACAACTGGATTTCTATGTGTGTGGATCTGACACCCTCTATCTCTGAAGGGTTAAAAAAGAAATTCCTACACAAAGTGCTGTTCAAATTGGCTGAAAGCTGGCTATACGTTAGGCAGGCAGGCTGTCAATTCTGGCCCAGAATGCTGGAAGACTTGGTGTTTTCTTACGTTGGATTCAGAAATACGATGAACAGTAAGGGAAAACAATTAAGTAGAGTTAAGTGATGGCGGCGCTCCAAAAATATGGAAAAACGGTACAAAATATTGTTGGGAATTTTCAACAAAAAATAGACGTATGTAACAAATAAAAAGAAAAACAACAACAAAACGATTAACACAACTAGCTTGATTAGTCCACTATGACCAGTCAGACATAACTTAATAGGTTCTTAGGTTTAGGATGCTTCTGAATTCAGTTCTCTGGAAACTTCCTAGGGAGGAGATATCATGAAGGACTGCTCCACCAATCAGACTCGGAGTAACCTGATAGCTACGTCGCATTAGAGAGCCAAAATTAACCATTTATCCTTTCCATTACTCTTTTTTTTTTTTTTTTTTTTTTTAGGGAGATCCTTCAGCCAAGGGACATGGTCACAGTCCCAGCAGAGAACAGCACGTTAATGCACTTTTGTGGCCAGTTCTGTCTGTCTGTATACAGACACAAAAAGAAACAAGGTGAAAAATTCATAACTGATAAACGACCTGAAAAGAAGTCTGAAAAGCCGCCTGAAAAATCAGTGGAGCGACCACCTGAAAAACCATTCTGTAGCGTCTGCAAAGCCACCAAGGTAAGACACCGAGCGAAGGCGTAATAACATTTTGTTCCATCATTTTTTGCACCTCCTAGTTTAATTCAGGTAAAAACCTTTGCATAAGCTTTAGAATATGATGCAAGTAATCTTGCTTTATTTAAGGTTTGTAGAATTTATCATGTCCTTTTGGAAAATGAAACAATTAGATTGAGATGTCTTTGCCGTTGCTGTTGTCCCAGGCCGCTTTTAGCTCCAGCTCCTGTTTGTCTTTTTGTGCCTGTGCTATATTTCTGCAGCAGATTGAGCATGAGGTCACCCATCAAGGGAAACTACACAGACTCTGCAGCGACCCCTGCTTCCTAACCTGGCGCAAATTGCGTCAGCTTGCCTTGAACTGCTGCGAAGGCTGTGGGCTTTACTGCAGCAGCAAGTCGGGTTCCTGTCAGACGCTGACAATTGAAAAGTCTCAGCTCAACTTCTGCAGCTCCACCTGCATTGGCACCTATAAACAGGTGTGTTACAAGAACTGAAATGTGTTTTCCTTTCTAGTAGTTTCAGATTGAATTTCTGTTTTTCACAAATCAAGTCATTAGAGACAGACATTTTAGGCTCAGGAACCCTCCAGGACACTTTCATATGGAGCAAAGATTGTGAGCAACATTTTCTTTTCTGCAGACGTGCAGAAAGTCGACAGAGTGTGCCAACTGTCACAAGATGACAGTGGTGACCTCTAGCATCATGGAGCGGGATCAGAAGGGTAAAGTTCAGTTGTACTGCTCTGCTGCATGTGTGGACCAGAGTCGACCACCCCACCATAGTCTCACAGGTACAACACAGTAAACCTGCAGATGTAAGCTTAAGTCTCGGCATTAAAACCTGATGGTAGTTTAATCTATGTTAATGCAATTGTTTTTGTAGGTACTCCATTCCCCTGCGGCCTGTGTAAAGTTTCTGCGGTTCCTCAGTATCATCTCGCCATGGTGGATGGCACCATTCGCAACTTCTGTTCCTTAAACTGTGTGACCACATTCAGGGTAAAACATCAACCGCATTTTCATTTAAAAAGTCCAGATGAAAGAAATTAAATGTCATATATCATCATGTTCACCCATGGTAAATGTTAAATTATTTTTGCAGAAATCTCCTCCCACGTCTCAGCCTGATCTTACCAATGGAACCTCCTCTCTCAGGGACCCTCCCAGTAAGGATGCTCCAAAGCCAGGACCCTCCACTGCAGCCAATGGAGCAACCGGGGCCGCCTCTGTCCCCCCCATTCCTCAGGATTACTCATCGTCAGTCCCGTACCCAGGGCACCATCCCAGTCATACGTCAGTACCCCCACTAGTGCCTCCGCATTCAGCCGTGTCCACGCCCACTCTTCCTGGACAAGCCCAAGCAACATCCCCCCCAGAGCAGCCTGTCAAACCAGTGGAGGACGGCCCCAGTGATAACATCCCACTGACCTGCTATCAGTGCAGCAAACAATTCAGCAACAAGCCGCTACTACTCACCCACCAGGTGGGATATTTGAGTCATCCAACTGTGCTCCCCTTCTGACACAATATTCCCTCTCATGTCTGATCCTTTGTCCATCTCCAGGGTCGTATTTCTATGTTCTGCAGTAAATCCTGCGGTGAACAATATAACGCCCAGAAAAATGTCCTCTCTGTGTGCAACTGCTGCAAAGAGGAAAAGGTCCTTTATGAAGTCACCAGCTTTGGTCAACAGGATGTCTTCTTCTGCAGTGAAAGTAAGATAAGAGATTTTATTTTCTTCTGTTTCAAAAATATTCAGCATTTAAAAGCCCTAAGATATTAAAAAGAATATAGTCGCTAAAATACATTTAGGATGTAAAAAACACAGTATTCACCAGTCAGTATTTTGTGGCTGATTGTTGAGCTGTGGATTTTACCATCTTATATTAGCTAATACATCAGTTAGCATGGCAAGCACTACATCAACAGCAGGCTGAGTGTATTACCAGCAAAATTAGATTATTTCCTTATCTCTAACATTTATAAAAGGCTCCCAACATTTCTTAATTCAGCATGCTCGCTGATGGACAGAGATTGAGAGTTCTGAAGGATAAAACGGAGCGTTCAGCCTTCTTGTTATCTGTTAAAAGTTTTGCTCTCACTGTCTGTTGCCGTCTGGCTGAACCAAAGACGTGTCTTGAGATACCTTAGATACCAATTTAGTTTTAAATACCGTCTTACAGGTCCTTCTCAAAAAATTTGTATATTGTGATAAAGTTCATTCCATAATGTAATGATACAAATTAAACTTTCATATATTTTAGATTCATTGCACACCAACTGAAATATTACAGGTCTTTTATTGTTTTAAAACTGATGATTTTGGCATACAGCTCATGAAAACCCAAAATTCCTATCTAAAAAAATTAGCATATTTCATCCGACCAATAAAAGAAGTGTTTTTAATATAAAAAAAGTCCACCTTCAAATAATTATGTTCAGTTATGCACTCAATACTTGGTCGGGAATCCTTTTGCAGAAATGACTGCTTCAATGCGGCGTGGCATGGAGGCAATCAGCCTGTGGCACTGCTGAGGTGTTATGGAGGCCCAGGATGCTTCAATAGCGGCCTGAAGCTCATCCAGAGTGTTGGGTCTTGCTTCTCTCAACTTCCTCTTCACATTATCCCACAGATTCTCTATGGGGTTCAGGTCAGGAGAGTTGGCAGGCCAATTGAGCACAGTAATACCATGGTCGGTAAACCATTTCCCGTGGTTTTGGCACTGTGAGCAGGTGCCAGGTCGTACTGAAAAGTTAAATCTTCATCTCCATAAAGCTTTTCAGCAGATGGAAGCATGAAGTGCTCCAAAATCTCCTGATAGCTAGCTGCATTGACCCTGCCCTTGATAAAACACAGTGGACCAACACCAGCAGCTGACATGGCACCCCAGACTATCACTGACTGTGGGTACTTGACACTGGACTTCAGGCATTTTGGCATTTCCTTCTCCCCAGTCTTCCTCCAGACTCTGGCACCTTCATTTCCGAATGACATGCAAAATTTGCTTTCATCCGAAAAAAGTACTTTGGACCACTGAGCAACAGTCCAGTGCTGCTTCTCTGTAGCCCAGGTCAGGCGCTTCTGCCGCTGTTTCTGGTTCAAAAGTGGCTTGTAGCCCATTTCCTGCACACGCCTGTGCACGGTGGCTCTGGATGTTTCTACTCCAGACTCAGTCCACTGCTTCCTCAGGTCCCCCAAGGTCTGGAATCGGTCCTTCTCCACAATCTTCCTCAGGGTCCGGTCACTTCTTCTCCTTGTGCAGCGTTTTCTGCCACACTTATTCCTTCCCACAGACTTCCCACCGAGGTGCCTTGATACAGCACTCTGGGAACAGCCTATTCGTTCAGAAATTTCTTTCTATGTCTTACCCTCTTGCTTGAGGGTGTCAATGATGGCCTTCTGGGCAGCAGTCAGGTCGGCAGTCTTACCCATGATTGCGGTTATGAGTAATGAACCAGGCTGGGAGTTTTTAAAAGCCTCAGGAATCTTTTGCAGGTGTTTAGAGTTAATTAGTTGATTCAGATGATTAGGTTAATAGCTCGTTTAGAGAACCTTTTCATGATATGCAAATTTTTTGAGATAGGAATTTTGGGTTTTCATGAGCTGTATGCCAAAATCATCCGTTTTAAAACAACAAAAGACCTGAAATATTTCAGTTGGTGTGCAATGAATCTAAAATATATGAACGTTTAATTTTTATCATTACATTATGGAAAAGAATGAACTTTATCACAATATGCTAATTTTTTGATAAGGACCTGTATATGTCTGCTTCCTTGTCTTTCATTAAGACCTCACTGATACTGAAAATTTTTAAAATGGAGTTTTCTTCCCTAATTGACAAATTCCATCTTGAAGATAGTCATTCATATGATGTTTGCGTCATTGCGTTGCTTTTACTGATTGGAGCGAGACAGGACTTTGAGTTTCAGACTGGTCAGGGTAGATCAAGCCAAAAAAATAAATCCATACTTTCTTCCTTACAATCTCTGGCTTTTGTAAGTTCAAATTTAAAGGTTGTCTATAGAAATATCTGCCGGAACTTGTTTGTTTATACTGTAACGTTGGGGTTTAATGGACTGAAAGTCTGAAGGTTTGAGTCGGAAGAAAGTGTCTGAAGTAAAGTCAGCTGTGGCAGGTATAACACATTAAATGATGAGCGTTTGATTGTTGATTCTGCTAATACGGACTCTCCTTCTTTTGCTCCAGACTGTAAGCAGTTCTTCAAACAGGAGCGTGCCTTGCGTCCTTGCTCCTATTGCTGTGGCCTTGGACAGAAAATGATGCACAGCCACTATGGAGGGAAGATCGAGGAGTTCTGCAAACCAAACTGCATGTCCCAGTACACTGTGCTCTACTATGGAGTAAGTACAGGACGGGATGTCCCACAAGCATGTGTACATAAAGAAGATAAAAAATGTTGTGGCAGATCATGACCAGAAAAAAGGAAAATGACAAAATTCAGGAACATCAAGGATATAAAAACTGTAAATTTTGGTGGGAGAAATCGCTTATTTATTTTTGGGTTGATTTCTTCTTCCCCTTTCACCCCTCTTCCAAGTAGACTGTGTATAAACCAGGGTATTGTTGCACCCTAAGAGGTTTCTGTGAAAACTGTATAACTGAGTGTAAAGGGTTTCTTAAACCCAGCTAGAAATATTCTAAATAGGATCTACTGTCTGTGGACACAGGCAGGTATGTCAGACCCTGTACACTGAGCAGCATGAGGCTTCAATTTGGTCTTTTTCTTCTTTTCCTTATTTAAAAGCGGGAAAAATTGAGTGTCTTGAGTTAGAATGTTTTTGGATATTTTGTGTAGCGATAAATAAACTTCCTCCATAGAGTATGTCTGGATTTTGTGTGAAGGAATAAGAAAAAGCAGCCTCCTTTGGCGCTCTGGGGCAGGGTCTGGATTGGCACCCCTCTGCTTGTGTCCTTAGTCTCCTGTTTTATTTCTCCCTGTACCCCTGCTCAGATGGGTCGGTGCGACAGCTGCAGAAAGCAGGGCTACATGGGTGAGAAGCTGCAGTGCTTGGGTTCAGTGTGTAACTTCTGCAACATGGCCTGCCTGCTGCAGTACTGCAGCCATCATTTTGAGATGAGCCAACAGACCAACAGCACAGCCACTGCCCCACCTGTCCCATCCGGTAACTCCTTCTGTTAAATTCAACAAGTTAATCTGAAATTTAAAGTTTCTTTTCCCGGCAGCTGTTACTCCAGTTATCATGTTAAAGACGAGCTTTCCTTGTTGGGAATAAAAATTTAAATGTTTGTCCAGCTCCAGCGCAGCCTCATCACTCCAAGATGAATCCTGTCATTGCAGACGTCGTCTCTTTGGCCAACGGCTCTGCCTCTCAACCCAGCGGGTCAGCGGATACAGCGCTGACCGGTTAGTGATCCATGTTCCCACCTGGGATTATTGTTTGTTCAGACCTAGACTTTCATTACTGTGAAGAAAAAAAGTTACTTAAACTTTACAAAATGCTGGTAGTTTAAGGCTTTTTTTTAACCTAATTATGTGGTATCAATTTTCTTTTCA